>WNWK01004777.1:0-132712 GCA_009830355.1 Cherax destructor
TAAGAGAAGTGAATGCGAGGTCTTGGCAAGAGGTGTTGGGCTAAAAGATAAAGAAGCAAATACAAAGTGGGAGTTGTCACAGTTGCTTTTGCTGATGACACTGTGCTTTTGGGAGATTCTGAAGAGAAGCTGCAGAGGTTGGTAGATGAATTTGGTAGGGTGTGTAAAAGAAGAAAATTGAAAGTGAATATAGGAAAGAGTAAGGTGATGAGGATAACAAAAGAATAGGTGACGAAAGATTGGATATCAGATTGGAGGGAGAGAGTATGGAGGAGGTGAATGTATTCAGATATTTGGGAGTGGACATGTCGGCGGATGGGTCTATGAAGGATGAGGTGAATCATAGAATTGATGAGGGGAAAAGGGTGAGTGGAGCACTTGGAGTCTGTGGAGACAAAGAACCTTGTCCATGGAAGTAAAGAGGGAATGTATGAGAGTATAGTTATACCAACGCTCTTATATGGGTGTGAAGCATGGGTGATGAATGTTGCAACGAGGAGAAGGCTGGAGGCAGTGGAGATGTCATGTCTGAGGTCAATGTGTGGTGTGAATATAATGCAGAGAATTCGGAGTTTGGAAATTAGGAGGAGGTGCGGGATTACCAAAACGATTGTCCAGAGAGCTGAGGAGGGTTGTTGAGGTGGTTTGGACATGTAGAGAGAATGGAACGAGACAGAGTGACTTCGAGAGTGTATAAATCTGTAGTGGAGGGAAGGCGGGGTAGGGGTCGGCCTAGGAAAGGTTGGAGGGAGGGGTAAAGGAAGTTTTGTGTGCGAGGGCTTGGATTTCCAGCAAGCATGTGGCGTATTTGATAGGAGTGAATGGAGGCATATGGTTTTTAATACTTGACGTGCTGTTGGAGTGTGAGCAAAGTAACATTTATGAAGGGATTCAGGGAAACCGGCAGACCGGACTTGAGTTCTGGAGATGGGAAGTACAGTGCCGGCACTCTGAAGGAGGGGTGTAAATGTTGCAGTTTTATAACTGTAGTGTAAAGCACCCTTCTGGCAAGACAGTGATGGAGTGAATGATGATGAAAGTTTTTCTTTTTCGGGCCACCCTGCCTTGGTGGGAATCGGCCGATGTGTTAATAAAAAAATAAAAAAAAAATCCATTTGTTCCCTAGGCTTCCTCAACTTATTTATCTCACTCCAAAACTTTTTCTTATTTTCAACAAAATTTGTTGATAACATCTCACCCACTCTCTCATTTGCTCTCTTTTTACATTGCTTCACCACTCTCTTAACCTCTCTTTTTCTCTCCATATACTCTTCCCTTCTTGCATCACTTCTACTTTGTAAAAACCACCAATCGCTCTTCTTCTCTCCCGCACCCACTTTCCTGTAACCACAAACTTCTGCTGAACACACTAAAACTACATTTGTAAACCTACCCCATACATCTTCGACCTCACTGCCTATACTCTCACTAGCCCATCTATCCTTCAATAGTTGTTTATATCTTACCCTAAGTGCCTCCTCTTTTAGTTTATAAACCTTCACCTCTCTCTTACTTGCTGCTTCTATTTTCCTTGTATCCCATCTACCTTTTACTCTCACTGTAGCTACAACTAAAAAGTGATCTGATATATCTGTGACCCCCTTATAAACATGTACATCCTAAAGTCTACTCAACATGAGAGTGCTAAACCTGTAAAGGGTCATACAGAGCCTGGGGGATGGGAAGCATTCAGATTTGATCTAAGGAAGGGGAGGGAAGATTAAATTCTGGAATAAAGAGCCCCCTCACCAGGATCAAGGAACTCCCTGGAAGGGTATGGAAAGAAATTGTAATAATAGAAGAAAAAAAATATATACCATAGTACAGTGGCACCAATACTTTTATACTGTTGTGAGGTATGGGATTTTGAATGTTGCAGTGAGGACAGAGGCAAATGAGATCTCATATCTGAGAGCAATGTGAAGTATAAAGTGTGAAGAATTTGAGTTTTGTCCATTTACTAATAGTTAGGTTAAGATCTCCAAAACTAATCAAGATAAAGCTATAGAAAAAAAAAAACTTCAATAACATTTAAGATGAAAGTTTTAAGTCACTAATCCAGCTGTCCTATAATGACTCTTAACCGCTGTAAGCAAGCAATACTACAGGAAACTAGATTTTTCTGTCAACCTACAAACAGTGCCAATATTTATAGCTTTTACCTATAACCATACAGTGTCTGCATTTCTTGTATTTCCTCCCTCAGCCTGGTGATCTCAGCTCGCTCTGCCTGCAGTTTGCGCATCAGGTCATGATTCATAGACAAGAGCTCCTCGTGGTGAGCCTGAGCTATGGCTTGTTGGGTTAACAGTGCCAAGTACTCACTGTCACCTGGAAACATTATCAAGAATCTCAAACAGGTAATTTTGAAACACATTTCAGAAATATCATAAAAATATTGACTAAAAACTTACCTTTTTGTAAAGTGACAAAAAACAGTACTGAAAATATGACAATACACATGATACTCTTATACGTATTCAATTGTACATGACTGTACTAACCTTTGGGTTTTGAATCATCCAAGCTCCGTGTTTCTCTTAGGGGAGTTTTATCTACAGTTAATCTTTTCATTTCTGGTCTCTGATTAACCAGTACCTGAGACTGGTCAAGTCGAGAATTACCTGAGTGACACTGTCCCTCTCCTGATCCACTAATATCTACGCCAACCTGGATCACAGTAACGTGTCCATGTTGTTCTTCCACTCTGAGATTCTTTGTTGAGTCCTGAACTATTTTTTCTGCCTGAGTTATTTTTTCTACCACCTCCTCTACAACTTCCACACTACTAGTGTCTTCTGTAACAACTGGGGCAAGTTTTTCGCTTGTCTGTTCTTTGTTGTCACTTTGTAAGGCTTGAGCTATTTTGCTTCTTTCAGTTCGTGCTGACACTGGTTTAGGGAGGGCTGGAATTGCTGTGGGAGGTTGTAGAAGAGGAACTAGGCTTGAATTTGTTACAAGAGATCCATCTTTGCCAATGTCGTCATTACTTTGTTTCTCCCTCTCATTACTACTTAGAGAATCAACACTCACATTCACAACTGTCACATTATTTTCTGAATTTGATATTTTTCTAGAGCGTCCACTACTATTTTCACTCTCACTGCCATGCTTCGAGTCATCTGAAGCAGCTTCTTTAGAGGATACATCTTCTCTTTCCATATCTGTGTCTTTTTGGGAATCTTCCGAGGTAGATTCCTTTTCGAACTCAACTGACAATTCGTCCTTTCTGCTACTTCCATTTCTTCTTCTTTGCTTTTCTTCTTCTTCTCTCCTTTGTGCTGATCTCAATTTTCTCTATTCAGAGAAGAAAAAAAAGTTAGAGAGAGAACTCAATGAAAACTATAATGCATAAGTCTTATTTCAAAATGCATTCATAGTTAAATTTAAATTGACAGTTTATTAGTTACCTGTCTAATAAACTCTTAAATTTTTTCATGTGCTTTAATACATAACCTATGTAGTCAAAACTAAATTGTGCTGATGTCAAATAAATCAATCAAAAGCATACCATAGTGCACTATAGTGGCAGTTGCATAATTTTTTGGGTGATTACATCACTGTCCCTAATGTTTTATAATAGATTTCAGACACAATACACACAGTCCACTGATTACAGAATATTCTGTTATTGTTATGATCCACTGTGTAAACTGCTAAATTAATTACTGAAACTACAACAAAGTCCATTGGTTATAGAACTGTATTTATCCAATAGAGTAAGGTGATGAGGATAACAAAAAAATTAGGTAACGAAAGATTGGGACAGCGTATGGAGGAGGTGAATGTTTTAGGATATTTGGGAGTGGACATGTCAGCAGATGGGTCTTTGAAAGCTGAGGTGAATCATAGAATTGACAAGGGGAAAAGGTGCACTGAGGAGTCTGTGGAGACAAAGAACTTTATCCATGGAATCAAAGAGAGGAATGTATGAGAGTATAGGTATACCAACACTCTTATATGGGTGTGTAGCATGGGTGGTGAATGTTGCAACAAGAAGGCTGGAGGCAGTAGAGATGTCACGTCTGAGGGCACAATGTGTGGTGTGAATATAATGCAGAGAATCCATAGTTTGGAGATTAGGAGGTGCAGGATTACCAAAACTATTATCCAGAGGACTGAGGAGGGGTTATTGAGGTAGTTTGGACATGTAGAGAGGATGGAACAAAATAGAATGACTCTGAGTGTAAAAATTTGTAATGGAGGGAAGGCGGGGTAGGGGGTCGGCCTAGGAAAGGTTGGAGGGAGGGGGTAAAGGAGGTTTTGTGTGCGAGGAGCTTGGACTTCCAGCAAGCATGCGTGAGCGTGTTAGATAGGAGCGAATGGAGACAAATGGTTTTTAGGACTAGACGTGCTGTTGGAGTGTGAGCAAGGTAACATTTATGAAGGGATTCAGGGAAATCGGCAGGCCGGACTTGAGTCCTGGAGATGGGAAGTACAGTTCCTGCACTCTGAAGGAGGGGTGCTAATGTTGCAGTTTTATAACTGTAGTGTAATCACGCCTCTGGCAAAACAGCGATAGAGTGAATGATGAAGGTTTTCCTTTATCGAGCCACCTTGCCCTGGTGGGAAACGGCCGATGTGCTAATACAGCCTCTCCTCACTTAGCGACGTACTCGTTTACCGACGACTTGGACTTACAATGGGCTCTCTGACCAGTATGCATACCTAAATAATGGATATTAGAGGGGATTTCCTCTATTTTGTTTATTACAATATACAGTAAAGTACTGAATAAAAATTTAAAAATATACCAGAAATGTTATAAATAGTGCAAAGGTGACATCGAAACAATATCAAAGATGATTGACACAAACCCACTACCATTATAGTATACACTCATCACTTAGCGACGAATTCGTGGCCTTAGGAACAGAACTCCGTCGTTAAGTGAGGAGAGGCTGTAATAATAAAAAAAATTATCCAACCTATATTTAAAGCTAGCCAAGGTTTTATTTCAATGGCCCTACAAGGCAGATTGTTCCATTTATCAACTACTATTAGTCATACATGTAAATGCCATTTAATTTTATTTAAAAATATCTAAGATCAATACTAACAAAATTTACAGGTGGTAAGAGGAAGAGAAAAGTTATATAAATATATGACAAGAGGTAGAAATGTAGTTCAGCCAAGGAAAACAAATAATAAATTTATATTTAAATACTTAAATAAAGAAAAATAATGAATTACTAGAAATACATTATTTGAAGTACAGTAGGATCCCCGTATCTGCTGGGAACAAGTTCCAAGGACCTGCCGCGGATACAGAAACCATGGATAGTAGCAAATCCTATATATAAGTCCTATACATACCTATTGTAAAGTTTAATTGATAAATCATGCATAATAAGTGGAGAATTATCACTTTTTCACTGATGGTAAGCACTTCACAGCTTTTTGAAGAACTGCCAGCTTCTCTACTTTCACACTTTGGGGCTATTATTATGCAAAATTAAGAGGTATTTTTGGGCCACAGTAAACTGTGGATAACTGAAAACGCGGATACAGAATCAGTGGATACAGGGGCTCTACTGTTTTTAGAGTTTTCGGTTCTGAACTATAATTTGAACTCCCTGGCAACTCTGTACTTACTGCAACACCTTGACAAAATACAAATGCATGTAATCTGCTGAAAGTGACTACAGCTAGCCCTCCACTTTCGCGAGCTTTGAACATTTGCGAATGCCCAAGCCCTCACCCTTGAAAAACTAGGGCAAGTGATGAGAATGACTGCACAGCTCAAACAATTTTTTTTACGACAGAGACCCATCGATGTTGAGGGCTTTGAAGGTGATGAGCGACATTGATAGGAGCATAATTCCCTACAAAACTCTGTTTGTAGATATGAAGAGGAAATGGTCTCAGTTGCCCATCACAATGTTCTTCACAAGGAAGCCTGCCACTACCCCTACTGCCTCACCTGAACCTCAACACGTGGCAGAATCTGACTCCGTTGCTAACTCTGACTCTAGCGATGTCGGCAGTGAAGAGTAAGAATCCACACACTAGACTCATCATGCCATGCAGTTACACTCCATATAATCACCTCCATTCAACTGTCATCAGTAACTGCATGGCTATCATCACCATCATCATCATCACAAGTCGCCAGAGTTCGTCTGCCTTAACCTTAAGAGTGGTGAGTGTTTTGTTTGTTCATTATTTGTTATTTAACCATAACATGTATGTATATACAATATTTTACGATGTTTTCATGTGTTTTATAATTGCTTGTGGTTCAATAGGTTAGGGAAGCAGTATTGCTAGGCTAAGTAAATGCTATTATTATATTTCCCTACAATATATTTGCGCATCAAAACATTCGCGAACGCTACGGTACAGTATTATTATATTTCCCTACATCATATGTGAGCACCAAACATTCGTGAATTTTCAAGATTCTCGAGGTTCTTGATCCCCTAACCCTTGCGAATGTGGAGGGCCTCCTGTATACAGTACCTTTAAAAGAGTAACTATTCTCTGAGCTTCCCAGAGCCTCTCCTCTTTCCTTCTTGAGACATTTCCTCTTGCCACTTGAGCATGAAGGTTTCCTAAGAGTGACTCTTGCTTCATCATCTCTTCTTCAATCTCTACTACTGTCCGCAGCTGGTCGATTGTTCGCTCGCCACCACTACTTCGGATGGGAGGGATATATCTGACAGAACAACATGTCTAGATAAATATATTTAGTATTTTATGCTGCACAACCAGTGCAAAAAACATAGTGTGGTATTTGCCAAAAAAAATTGTTTTAAAAGGGCATAAATAACTATATTTAGAAAATACTCTTAAAATTAATTTTGTTTCAATATGCACAGAATTTTTTTGTATTACAATGTATTTATACTGTACTCTAATACCTGAACAAGCCATTCAGTTATCATTTCACTCAAGGTTTTTGAACTAACAAGACAATGATAATGTGAATGATGATAAAAGTGTTTGTTTTTTAGGCCACCCTGCCTCGGTGGGAGACAGCCAACATGTTAAAAAAAATATAAATAAAATAAATATGACAAAATGGGTTTAATATGAAGTAATGAAATCTGCTAGTCTGTTACATATTCATCAATATTTATTCATCTATGCTGCCTAAATATTCTACAACACTTGTAAATACAGTGGTACCTCGAGTTACGAGCTTAATTCGTTCCAGATGGCTATTCAAGTGCCGATACCGAAGGAATTTTTTCCCATAAGAAATAATGAAAATTAGATTAATCCATTTCAGACCCCAAAAAAACACTTACAAAGGCACCTACAAAAATACACTTACGTACATAATTGTTCGAGTTGGGAGCTGCTCGTAAGTAGAGGTACCACTGAACTTCTATACGACTATTTGGAAGATGATATAATAGTATGAAGGTTTTATTGGGTTTTACTGGAGGTGCTGTTGGAGTGTGAGAAAGGTAACATTTATGTGGGGATTCAGGGAAGTCGGTTAGCCAGACTCAAGTCCTAGAGGTGAGAAGTACAGTCAGTGCACTCTGGAGGGGTGCTGTTGCAGTATTGATAATAATTTGTATTGTGATGTCAGCATACTTCTGGCAAGATAGTAAATGAATGAATGAAAACAGTGAATAAAGCAAGCTCTCAGTATATATACACACCTCTGTGTATATATGACCAGGAAGTGCATGAGCCATGTGAGAAATGTACAGTGTACATTTTGATACACTTTTTTGTTAATCCGGTTGCAATTGTGAGCATTAACTAATATTAACAAGCATTTAACAAACAACTCCCATTCAAGAGAGGAAGCTCTCCTAAGTGTGGGTCATTTGTGAACTGTTCTAGCCAGAGTACTGTGAATTATTCTTCATTAACAAACCTAAATATACCCTTCAGTATTTTCTTACCTTTTGATTACTACATTACCAAAAAGATACGGATGATTTAAGAACAGAACATTGAGAACACGGTGCGAGATCTGCATTGTGGGAGAGAGGACTATACTGACGTTCTGGTAATTCATTTTGGTATCCCGCTCCTGAGGAAAGAAAATATGGTAAACAATAGGAAAATACATAATAATACAATAGTAATGTATTAATTGCATACTGCACTTAATTTCTTTATTCTTATTCTTTCAATAAACCAGCCATATCCCACTGAAGCAGGGTGGCCCAAAAAGAAAAAAGTTTCTCTTTTTAACTTAACCCTTTACCGGGCAGGACCGTGTAGAGACGGTCCTAAACACGTGTTTTTTGCACGTGTCATCCTACTCCCCCAGCGCATCTAGGTTCCCGTTCTCTGTTTCTGACCAATCACAAGCCTTCTGTGAGTCGCTCCAGCTAAGTGAGACCGGTATCTGCTCGCTTCCCATTGGTTGAGAGACCAAAATGTAAACACTTCTCGCTTGGCGTCACCCAGAGCCAGATTTTTGCTCTTCTTCCACTCATATACACTGTGATTATACTCTCTACAATGTCGGTAAGTACTTATTGTTGTGTCCAGTGTGTAAATGAATAGTTTAGGCATATTTTGAGATATATATCAGGAGTTAGATATGCATAATATGAGTGTACCATGCAATTGAAAAAAAGTGCAACAAAAGAGGACCGTGTACAGACGGTCCCGCCCGTCAGGGCCACATTTCAAATTTCAGTAAATAAATATTTATATAAAAATTTCTAGTGCATATATGAATTCTGTAGTGGTCTGGGTGTGTACAGAACATTCTTATTGTCATTCCAGATCAATGAGAAATTGTTCTATTGTGAACCCTTCCAACAGAAGTTCAAATATCTCTGCATTTTGGTGGAAAGTGACTCAGATCCAGAACCAGATGACCTGTTGCCATCTCCAGTGCAGTACCAACGTGCAGAAAGGCCTGATGACAGTGTGAGGTTTGACCAAAATGATAGGTTTGATAAAATGCTAGGTCACTGGCCAGTGCAAGGCAGAATATTTACATGCAATTATTGCAGCAAAACAAAAAATCATGTCACATCCTCATTTTTGTGTGCCGTATGCAAGGTAAATCTATGCATCAAGAAGGAAAGAAATTGCTTCATAGCCTTTCATTGTAGCAATTAGTGATCAAGAATGATTGTTTTTCTCAGGAAATTCAGGAATATGGGACTTGAAAGTTTTATCCCTTTGCAATGTGTCCATGTTGCTCTTTGGTTCACTTTTATATTTTTTATACCTACAAAATGTTTGGAAACAAGTTCCATTTGTGTTTTTGATATTGTATATTAGTATAATAAAATAGAAAAATACTTATTTGGTGTTTTATTAACAATTGCAAATTTGCAACATTCAGAATTTGACACCCTTTAACGGTCAGGACCGTCTGTAGACGGTCCTTGAATATTGTCAATTGCGTGAAAAGTTTTTTTTAGAATTTCAATTATATGGGCTCATTATCCTTACATTGAGTTACTCTATCCACTCATATGAAACACATTTCGAAATTATCATTTTCCAGGGAGTGCCCGGTAAAGGGTTAAGCAATGCATACAGAAGGGGTTACTAGCCCCTTGCTCCCAGCATTTTAGTCGCCACTTACGATACGCATGGCTTACGGAGGAAGAATTCTGTTCCACTTTCCCATGGAAATAAGAGGAAATAAGCAAGAACAAGAACTAATAAGAAAATAGAAGAAAACCCCGAGGGGTGTGTCTATATATGCTTGTACATGCAAGTGAAGTGTAACTTAAGTGTAAGTAGAAGTAGCAAGATGTACCTGAAATCTTGCATGTTTATGAGACAGAAAAAAGACACCAGCAATCCTACCATCATGTAAAACAATTACAGGCTTTCGTTTTACACTCACTTGGCAGGACGGTAGTACCTCCCTAGCAACCGCCCAGGGAGGTACTACCGTCCTGAAGTGAGTGTAAACAAGCCTGTAAGTTTTACATGATGGTAGATTGCTGGTGTCTTTTCTGTCTCATAAACATGCAAGATTTCAGGTACATCTTGCTACTTCTACTTACACTTAGGTCACACTACACATTCATGTACAAGCATATATATCACACCCCTCTGGGATTTCTTCTATTTTCTTACTAGTTCTTGTTCTTATTTCCTCTTATCTCCATGGGGAAGTGGAACAGAATTCTTCCTCCGTAAGCCATGCGCGTCGTAAGAGGCGACTAAAATGCCGGGAGCAAGGGGCTGGTAACCCCTTCTCCTGTATATACAGTGGTACCTCGAGTTACGATATTTTTTCGTTCGAGAATGCTGTTCAAGTGCCATTACCAAACGAATTTATCCCCATAAGGAATAATGTAAAATAGACTAGTCCTTTTACACCCCCAAAAATATACTTACAAAAGCATTTAAAAAAATAAACTTACATAAAAGGGCGATTTTGGGGACCATCGTAACTCTAGGTACCACTGTATTACTAAATGTAAAAGGAGAAACTTTCGTTTTTCCTTTTGGGCCACCCTGCCTCGGTGGGAAACGGCCGACGTGTTGAAAGAAGCAAGAAGAAGTAGCAAGACATACCTGAAAACTTGCATGTTTATGAGACAGAAAAAAAGACACCAGCAATCCTACCATTATGTAAAACAATTACAGGCTTCCATTTTACACTCATTTGGCAGGACGATAGTACATCCCTGGGGGGTTGCTGTCTACCAACCTACTCCCTACCAATGGAACTCTATCTTCATCAAAATTAACCTTTTCTTGATATACACTGGAACAAAATGAAAAAAAAAAAAGATTAATTACTTTTCAAGAACATTGGAGAGGAGAAAGACTAATAGGTACTGACCCGTGCAATTATGTGACCCATATGTTTAAACATGTACTGAACAAGCAATCTGTTAGCAGTAGGCAGTCTGTCAATCAGCTGTCGCATTGCTTCTGCCCGCTCTGCTGGGTTGGGTATCATTGCAACATCTTCAAAATGTGGCATCATGTCTACTGTTAGCACTGGTTCTGGTAATTCCCTGCAACAGAAATATGCAGTACAACTAAATTATCTTTCTAATTAGTAAACATTTTAGAACTACAGAAAACACTCAATTTAACAGACCTGGGAAGCACAGAACAAAATCTGCTGTTTCAATTTATTTGGAATCAACAGACAAATTGTGTTGGTTTTAATGATCACAGCAAAATAATCTCATCTCTATATACCACAAGTGTCATTACCAGTCACCCTCCAAGCAATTTTTTTTTTAAATTTGGTTATTTGTAACTTCTTCTCAAACTCCAACCATCTCCCTTATATACAGTGGACCCCCGGTGTTCGTCCTGCTCAAAACACGCCCTTTTATGTAAGTTTATTTTTTTAAATGCTTTTATAAGTGTAGTTTTGGGGGTCTAAAAGGACTAGTCTATTTTACATTATTTCTTAAGGGAATAAATTCGGTTGGTAATGGCACTTGAACAGCATTCTGTTACGAAAAATGGACGAACACCGGGGGTCCACTGTACTGTATTATCCAACCTATTTTTTCAGCTAACAGTTTAGGGAGCTTTAAAAATAGGTTGGACATATTTATGAGTAAGATATACTGGGTTTAAGAAGGACTTGTCTACCATGGACTAGTAAATCTGCTGCAGTGCTCCTCTGAGAAAAGAGTTGATGCGACTCTTTAAAATATCTATACAAATATGGGGCAGGTAGTATATGCTACTACCACAACCACAACCATCTATACTAAACAAACATACACTAAACGTGAATGCATTTGCATTTGAGAAAGGAATAAACCAAGAAAAATGTAGCATTTTAACAAAATAGTACGAGATGTGTTGTCATCATTAGTGTTGGAGTTAGAGAAGGCCACCAATGTTAAAACCATACCGAGCCAAATGCTCCTACACACACACACACATCACACACACAAAATACACCCCCCCCACACACATACACACCTGAGTCAGAAGCCGGTTTTTCCCAGGTCGTATAAATCCCTAAACAGAAATGCTTTCATGGCTAAGCTGTCTGTCTTTTTTTTTTTTAGCATCATGGCTCAATTACATGGTAATTTTTCCATGCAATTGTACCTACAAATAATCTACCAATACAGTCCTGTAACACTCAATTTTTTCCCTTATTTCTATCCTCTCATATTCTACAAAAATGAATAAAGGTGTATCATATTTCATGCAGTAGATGCATTTCAGGCCTATGGCAGTTGTGGTAATAAAAATCAGGTCATCAACACTAACTTTTCATTATAGGAATTTTCATCATGTTTTGCAAACAATCAACCTATGTTGCACATAGGGTCTTACTGGTAGAAATGGGACATCACACTTAAGCAAATTTACATATACAGTGGACCCTCGAGTTACGAGCACCTCAGAAATCGTACAATTATGTAAGTGTAATATTGTAAGTGCTTTTGTAAGTGTATTTTTGGGGGTCTGAAGTGGACTAACCTACTTGACATTATTCCTTAAAGGAGAAAATTCGTTCGGTAATGGGACTTGAGCAGCCTTCTGGAATGAATTATGCTCGTAACTCGGGGGTCCACTGTAGTAAACCCTCATAAAGAAAATGATTACTGTAAAACTTCAACCTTCAAAACAGCTATTAAATCACATACCTGAGATATTGCTTTAATAGCGAGGCAACAACATGAGGTTCTTGGTCTGTGAGTCTGACGGGGTCTCCCGAATTGTACTGACGGCGAAGGTGTTGAACTTTACTCTTCACTCCACTCAATCTATAAATACCCTCACAGTGTAGACCTGAGGGTAATATTTTTTATATAATCAATAGGATAATCAAAAGCTTTTACTCAGATTAAATCAAGCTGATCACATTATCACTTTTAAACAGTCCCAGACAATACCATTTGATCAATAAAGTAATGCCTTTTCATTAATGGTACATGCTAGTGTAAAATAATAATTATTCTATTTCCTCTATGCTAATTTCTGATGACAAAAGCAGAAGCTATTAAATATTCTGGACACCTGGACCTGAAGTCTAATTTTATTGGTAGGGACACAACACCTCAATTCCATCAGCTATTTTTGAGTACAAAAAATAAAAACAAACAAAAAAAAAAAAACTCAAAAGAGATAATCTAAGTCTTTGGAATGGGGAGAGAGAACAGACAAGGTACACCATTTACCGTGTTCTTCAATATAGTCGATGCATTCCCTCACAATGACAGGAAGGTGAATGCCATCATGGCTCGGGCATCTCTCAACTGCTACATAGAGTGGTACACCAAACACCGGCAGCTCCTCTGCAAATATCAATCAGAATTGGTGATGCAATGCTCAAGCAGAAAAAAAAAGAAAGTGAATAATTTTCATCTTGGACAAAAATTTCAAGCAGGTATTATTACAGAAAGAATGAGTATTCTGGATGACTCAGACAAGACAGTCTCAAACAGGTACTATTACAAAATAGAAAGACTGCATTTAGGATGACTTGGCAATGTTACTTAGGTAAACAAACCTTCATATACTTCCTCAAGTTTCTTTTTCTTATCCTTTTTAATTTTCTTCTTTTCTTCTTTCTCTCTTCTTCTCTCCTCCTTTTCCTTCTCTTTTTCTTTCTTTTTATCCCCTTTCTTATCTTCTTTTTCTTTCTTCTTGTCCCCCTTTTTGTCCTCTTTTTCCTTTTTTTTCTCTTCTTTCTTCTCTTCCTTCTCTTTCTTTCTATCATCTCTCCTTTTGTCATCTCTTCTGTCTTCCTTGTCTTTCTCTCTCTCCTTTTCCTTTTCCTCTTTATCTTTTTCTCTTTTATGTAAGAATTTAAAGGACTTCGGCTTTTTTGGTTTTAGTGGACTCCTGTGGAAAAAACAGCATTACCAAAAATACTATTAACACATTTTTGGTGGAAATTTATCTGTAGTACATAAGCTTATTCAAACAAGAACTACTCCAGTACCATCAGCAGGATGGTTAATACAGGCATACCTCGCTAATATGGTGCTTTGCTTTAGAGCGCTTCACTAACATGGCACTTTCAATTATTTTCATGTTTATTAATTTTGGCAGGGAAAATATTTTAAGGTTAGCAATACAGTACTGTAGCATTTTTTGTTTATTATTTTATACTTTTGCATCATTTTTGAAGAACTAGTGCTATTGTGTGCCTAATAAATGACTGTCAACTTGTTTTTAGGCATTTATATGCAGTGGCAAGTGAAAAAAAAACCTGTGAATTGCTTTAAGATGATATTGACTTTATGGCAGTGATCCGGAACCTAGGTTCTCGTTATTTTTTTAGTTTCAGAATGCTGTTCAAATGCCATTACCAAACGAATTTATTCCCATAAGGAATAATGTAAAGTAGACAAGTCCTTTTAGACCCCCAAAAATACACTTACAAAAGCATTTAAAAAAATACACTTACATAAAAGGGCGAGTTTGGAGCAGGACGAACACCAGGGGTCCACTGTACTTTTCTTTCTACCTGTATTCAATACAATAGTCCTCGACTTATAAACACATTGAGAATCTTCTGTATTGTGTATAATATCATTATTATACACACTAAAGAAGGTCCCCAATGTGTCTAAGTCAAGGACTTACAGTATGTCATCATGTAGTATTTACCTAGGTGAACCGGGAATGTTTCTTTTATTGTGTAACATAGTGAACACATTAATAATTTTTGTGCCATTTTAACAGCCTTGTACAGTATGGGTGGAATCATTTCTGTTCTCTGTTTCAATAAATCTATGATTTGCACTTCATGACGATATTCAACCATAATGTACTTAAATACAGCCTCTCCTCACTTAGTGATGTATGTACTCGTTTACCGACGCCTCGGACTTACGACGGGCTCTCTCACCAATATGCATACCTAAATAATGTATACTAGAGCTGATTTCCTCTATTCTGTTTATTACAATATACAGTATATTACTGTACAAACATATAAAAATATACCAGAAATGTTATAAATGGTGTAAAAGTGACATTAAAACAATATGAAAGATGGTTGACACAAACCCACCACCATTATAGTATGCTCCTCACTTAATGACAAATTCATTTAAAAATGTGGTCTTAGGAATGCAACTCCGTCGTTAAGTGAGGAGAGGCTGTACTGTACCTGCTATAATCTACAAGAAAATTGCCTTAGTATTATCTCAAACTATTTTAAAACTTTTCAAAAATCAATTTAAGAGCAATTCTTTCCAAACTATTTCAAGAGAGCCATTCACAAAGGTGATCAAACTGATGTTAATGCTTACAGATCAAAATCTAATTAACCAAAATATACTATCAAAAATATTTGAGAAACTAATCCACAAGTAGCCATACAGATACTTATACAGTGGACCCCCGAGTAACGAGCACCCCGGAAATCGTACAATTATGTATGTATAATATTGTAAGTGCGTTTGTAAGTGTATTTTTGGGGTTCGGAAATAGACTAACCTACTTGACATTATTCCTTAAGGGAGTAAATTCGTTTGGTAATGGCACTTGAGCAGGCTTCTGGAATGAATTATGCTCGTTACTCGGGGGTCCACTGTACATGATATGCTGACTCCATGCCAACTGGGATTCCAATTAAAAAAAATAAAAAAACACTAATGATGCAATCATAAAAATGCCTGACACTGTTTATACAGGACTTGAGGGAAATAAGCGGCTATAAGAGGCCAATATATCTGAAATACGTAGGGAGGCACTGGTCAGAGAAATAGCAAACATCCCAATCAATTTCCTTATGGTTGAAGTCACCCATGATCAGTAGCTTCGCCCTGCTCGCACGAGCCCTTCTGATCTGGTATGCCATTGGAAAGATGGCATCTGTTATCATACCTGAGAGCTTTGTTTCTGATATCCTATTAACTTTTTATCAATCTGTGTAAAACTTCTGATATACGTAGCTGACTCCAATATTCTTAATAAACTAAATCACCTTGGACTTAGATGTGCACACACACACTACTCTTAATTCTACCTAAGTAAGAGACAGCAGCATGTAGCCATTAATGGCACTTCTTCAACCACTCTTTCAATGAAATTAAGGGTCCCTCATGACAGCCTTCTGGGTCATCTCCTTTTCCTCCTCTTCATCAATAACTTACAGCATCTAAAAAACAAATACAGTGGACCCCCGGAAATCGGCCACCTCCCAACTCGAACAATTATGTAAGTGTATTTTTGTAAGTGCTTTTGTAAGTGTATTTTTGGGGGTCTGAAACAACTAATCTAATTTACATTTGTCCTTAAGGGAATAAATTCATTCGGTAATGCCACTCAAACAACATTCTCGAACGAATTATGGCCGATTTCCGGGTGTCCACTGTACTCTTTGCCTATGACAGGGTAGAGGGGGCCTCTTTTGAGTACTGCACTATATATATATTTTTTTTAAACAAGTCGGCCGTCTCCCACCGAGGCAGGGTGACCCAAAAAGAAAGAAAATCCCCAAAAAGAAAAATACTTTCATCATTCAACACTTTCACCTCACTCATACATAATCACTGTCTTTGCAGAGGCGCTCAGATATGACAGTGTAGAATACATAGTCCCTCCAAACTGTCACTATCCCAGACCCCTCCTTTAAAGTGCAGGCGTTGTACTTACCATTTCCAGGACTCAAGTCCAGCTAAATCTATAATAACCGGGTTTCCCTGAATTCCTTCACTAAATATTACCCTGATCACACTCCAACAGCTCGTCAGGTCCCAAAAACCATTCGTCTCCATTCACTCCTATCTAACATGCTCACACACGCTTGCTGGAAGTCCAAGCCCCTTGCCCACAAAACCTCCTTTACCCCCTCCCTCCAACCTTTTCGAGGACGACCCCTACCCCTCCTTCCTTCCGCTACAGATTTATACGCTCTCCAAGTTATTCTACTTTGATCTATTCTCTCTAAATGGCCAAACCACCTCAACAACCCCTCTTCAGCCCTCTGACTAATATTCTTAGTAACTCCACACCTCCTCCTAATTTCCACATTCCAAATTCTCTGCATAATATTTACACCACACATTGCCCTTAGACAGGACATCACTGCCTCCTCGCTGCACCAATTACAACACAAGCTTCATACCCATATAAAAGTGTTGGTACTACTATACTTTCATACATTCCCTTCTTTGCCTTCATAGATAACATTTTTTGTCTCCACAGAAACCTCAACGCACCACTCACGTTTTTTTCTTCATCAATTCTATGGTTAACCTCATCCTTTATAAACCCATCTAGTGACAAGTCAATGCCCAAATATCTGAAAACATTCACTTCTTCCATACTCCCTCTCTCCAATGTGATATCCAATTTTTCTTTATCTAAATCGTTTGATACCCTCATCACCTTACTCTTATCTTTGTTCACTTTCAACTTTCTACCTTTACACACCCTCCCAAACTCGTCCACTAACCTTTGCAACTTTTCTTTAGAATCTCCCTAAGCACAGTATCATCAGCAAAAAGTAACTGTGTCAACTCCCATTTTGTACTTGATTCCCCATAATTTAATCCCACTCCTCTCCCAAACACCCTAGCATTTACTTCTTTTACAACCCCATTTTTTTTTTTTTCAACAAGTCGGCCATCTCCCACCGAGGCAGGGTGACCCAAAAAGAAAGAAAATCCCCAAAAAGAAAATACTTTCATCATCATTCAACACTTTCACCACACTCATACATAATCACTGTCTTTGCAGAGGAGCTCAGATACGACAGCTGAGAAAAGTCCCTCCCAGCTGTCACTGTCTCAGACCCCTCCTTTAAAGTGCAGGCATTGTACTTCCCATTTCCAGGACTCAAGTCCAACTAAATCAATTAACTGGTTTCCCTGAATCCCTTCAAAAAATGTTACCCTGCTCACACTCCAACAGATCGTCATGTCCCAAAAACCATTCGTCTCCATTCACTCCTATCTAACACGCTCACACATGCTTGCTGGAAGTCCAAGCCCCTCGCCCACAAAACCTCCTTTTCCCCTTCCTTCCAACCTTTTCTAGGACGACCCCTACCCCGCCTTCCTTCCCCTACAGATTTATACGCTCTCCAAGTCATTCTACTTTGATCCATTCTCTCTAAATGACCAAACCACCTCAAAAACCCCTCTTCAGCCCTCTGACAAATACTTTTAGTAACTCCACACCTTCTCCTAATTTCCACATTCCGAATTTTCTGCATAATATTTACACCACACATTGCCCTTAGACAGGACATCTCCACTGCCTCCAGCCTCCTCCTCGCTGCAGCATTTGCAACCCATGCTTCACACCCATATAAGAGTGTTGGTACCACTATACTTTCGTACATTCCCTTCTTTGCCTCCATGGATAACGTTTTTGTCTCCACAGATACCTCAATGCACCACTCACCTTTTTCCTTCATCAATTCTATGGTTAACCTCATCCTTCATAAACCCATCCGCTGACACATCAACTCCCAAATATCTGAAAACATTTACTTCTTCCATAATCCCTCTCTCCAATGTGATATCCAATTTTTCTTTATTTAAATTGTTTGATACCCTCATCACCTTACTCTTATCTATGTTCACTTTTAACTTTCTACCTTTACACACTCTCCCAAACTCGTCCACTAACCTTTGCAACTTTTCTTTAGAATCTCCCATAAGCACAGTATCATCAGCAAAAAGTAACTGTGTCAACTCCCTTTTTGCATTTAATTCTCCATAATTTAATCCCACCCCTCTCCCCAACACCCTAGCATTTACTTCTTTTACAACCCCATCTATAAATATATTAAACAACCATGGTGACATTACACATCCCTGTCTAAGACCTACTTTTACCGGGAAGTCATCTCCCTCTCTCCTACACACCCTAACCTGAGCCTCACTATCCTCATAAAAACTCTTTACAGCCTTCTGTAACTTACTACCTATTCCATACACTTGCAACATTTGCCACATTGCTCCCCTATCCACTCTGTCATATGCCTTTTCTAAATCCATAAATGCAATAAAAACTTCTCTACCTTTATCTAAATACTGTTCACATATATGCTTCACTGTAAACACTTGATCTACACATCCCATACCCACTCTAAAGCCTCCTTGCTCATCTGCAATCCTACTCTCTGTCTTACCTCTAATTCTTTCAATAATAACCCTGCCATACACTTTACCTGGTATAATCAGTAAACTTATTACCCTATAATTTTTACACTCTCTTTTATCCCCCTTCCCTTTATATAAAGGAACTATACATGCTCTCTGCCAATCCCTAGGTACCTTCCCCTCTTTCATACATTTATTAAACAAAAATACCAACCACTCCAGCACTATATCCCCCCCTGCTTTTAACATTTCTGTCATGATTCCGTCAATTCCAGCTGCTTTACCCCCTTTCATTCTACGTAATGCCTCACGCACCCCATCTATAAATATATTAAACAACCATGGTGACATCACACATACCTGTCTAAAACCTACTTTCACTGGGAAGTAATCTCCCTCTCTCCTACTACTACTGTAGTACTACATATACACAGAATTTTAATTCCACTACTAAAAATAAAATTTATATGGAATATTATAGTTCATGAACACATCTCTTGATTATAACACGGGTGTCTATAGAAAAATGGAATTCTAGTTCCACAGACGTCTGCAACAAGTGTGAATCTTCTGTGGCTCTTGTTCATTCTGTAGTGAATGAATCTGAGCAACAGCTGGGGCCTTTCACATACATAATTTTCACAAGGTGAGCATTGGCAAGAACTGTACGTTTGCAAGTGGCTACAGTAGCACCTGCCATCAATCAGGTCATGGGGATAGTCCTCAGGAGCCTGGTGCGGGATCGTCCACAGGAGCCTGGTGCGGGATCGTCCACAGGAGCCTGGTGCGGGATCGTCCACAGGAGCCTGGTGCGGGATCGTCCACAGGAGCCTGGTGCGGGATCGTCCACAGGAGCCTGGTGCGGGATCGTCCACAGGAGCCTGGTGCGGGATCGTCCACAGGAGCCTGGTGCGGGATCGTCCACAGGAGCCTGGTGCGGGATCGTCCACAGGAGCCTGGTGCGGGATCGTCCACAGGAGCCTGGTGCGGGATCGTCCACAGGAGCCTGCTGCGGGATCGTCCACAGGAGCCTGCTGCGGGATCGTCCACAGGAGCCTGCTGCGGGATCGTCCACAGGAGCCTGCTGCGGGATCGTCCACAGGAGCCTGCTGCGGGATCGTCCACAGGAGCCTGCTGCGGGATCGTCCACAGGAGCCTGCTGCGGGATCGTCCACAGGAGCCTGCTGCGGGATCGTCCACAGGAGCCTGCTGCGGGATCGCCACAGGAGCCTGCTGCGGGATCGTCCACAGGAGCCTGCTGCGGGATCGTCCACAGGAGCCTGCTGCGGGATCGTCCACAGGAGCCTGCTGCGGGATGCCACAGAGCCTGCGGACGAGGAGCCTGCTGCGGGATCGTCCACAGGAGCCTGCTGCGGGATCGTCCACAGGAGCCTGCTGCGGGATCGTCCACAGGAGCCTGCTGCGGGATCGTCCACAGGAGCCTGCTGCGGGATCGTCCACAGGAGCCTGCTGCGGGATCGTCCACAGGAGCCTGCTGCGGGATCGTCCACAGGAGCCTGCTGCGGGATCGTCCACAGGAGCCTGCTGCGGGATCGCCACAGGAGCCTGCTGCGGGATCGTCCACAGGAGCCTGCTGCGGGATCGTCCACAGGAGCCTGCTGCGGGATCGTCCACAGGAGCCTGCTGCGGGATCGTCCACAGGAGCCTGCTGCGGGATCGTCCACAGGAGCCTGCTGCGGGATCGTCCACAGGAGCCTGCTGCGGATCGCCACAGGAGCCTGCTGCGGATCCCACAGGAGCCTGCTGCGGGATCGTCCACAGGAGCCTGCTGCGGGATCGTCCACAGGAGCCTGCTGCGGGATCGTCCACAGGAGCCTGCTGCGGGATCGTCCACAGGAGCCTGCTGCGGGATCGTCCACAGGAACCTGCTGCAGGATCATCCACAGGAACCTGTTGCAGGGTCATCCACAGGAACCAGTTGCAGGGTCATCCACAGGAACCTGTTGCAGGATCATCCACAGGAACCTGTTGCAGGGTCATCCACAGGAACCAGTTGCAGGGTCATCCACATGAACCTGTTGCAGGGTCATCCACAGGAACCTGTTGCAGGGCCATCCACAGGAACCTGTTGCAGAGCCATCCACAGGAACCTGTTGCAGAGCCATCCACAGGAACCTGTTGCAGGACTATCCACAGGAACCTGTTGCAGGACCATCCACAGGAACCTGTTGCAGGACCATCCACAGGAACCTGTTGCAGGATCATCCTCAGGAACCTGTTGCAGGATCATCCTCAGGAACCTGTTGCTGGATCATCCTCAGGAACCTGTTGCTGGATCATCCTCAGGAACCTGTTGCTGGATCATCCTCAGGAACCTGTTGCTGGATCATCCTCAGGAACCTGTTGCTGGATCATCCTCAGGAACCTGTTGCTGGATCATCCTCAGGAACCTGTTGCTGGATCATCCTCAGGAACCTACTGCAGGATCATCCTCAGGAAAATGTTGTAGGATCATCCTTAATTACTGGGAACGTTTGGAGTCACTTGACCTGTACTCACTGTAGTGCAGGCGAGAGATACAGCATAATTTATACCTGGAAAATCCTAGAAGGACTGGTCCCAAATCTGCACACAAATGGTGCAGCATACCCTGCAATTAAAGTACACTAAGAGAAAACACTAAGTGTCCAGGGCCCAAGACTGTTCAACAGCCTCCCACCAGGCATAAGGGGAATTACTAATAGACCCCTGGCTGCCTTCAAGAGGGAGCTGGACAGGTAACCAAAGTCAGTACCCAATCAGCTGGGATGTAGTTCGTATGTTGGACTAAGTATGGTGAGCAGTAACAGCCTGGTTGATCAGACCCTAATCCACCGGGAGGCCTGGTCAAGGACTGGGCCGCAGGGGCAATGACCCCCAGAACACCCTCCAGGTAGACAGGAACCTCAATAAGGACTACAATATACACAAACTATGTGAGGTCAATACATGGTAAAGTATGTAGCAACAGTGTGGAATTCACACTTGAAATATGCAAGATAGCATGAAAAAGTCCAGAGGTTTGCCATCACTCTAGTGCCCAAAATCTGGAGCTTAAGACCACAATGACATACCTAAAGACAAAAATCTCCCAATACTGGAGCAAAAGATACCTAACCATTGCACGTGTTTTACTCACAAGGGAAACTGTAACAAAGTTAAAGATACTACTTGGAGGTATAGTCAAACCCCTTGAATCGGGAGCTTCTTAATTTATGCATTTTGATTATCCAACGATTTTACTGAAAGGCCTCCAGAGAACAGCTTCAATTATTCATACTTTCTATTTGTTTTTTGTTTTTTTTTGCTTCGCATATGACCTCTAAAGTTTAATCACATGGGATTTTGTTTCAAAGGTGCTCAAAGTATTTTCCAAATCTCTTTCTTTTCGAATATTCTTCCTTATAAATGTTAATAATATCCAGATTAGAGTAACTTTTAAAGAGATATCACCTCTGAAATACAGAATGAGCTGAAATCTGCATAAAAATTATTATCTGCACATATTGCATTATAATATTCTCTAATTCTAAATTTGTGGAACCTTCATGACCATAACCCTCACAAATTTTGGAGTTTGACTATAAAGTTTGATACCTGCAAACACAGGGAACAGTTAGGAAAGTACAACACAAATATTCTCTGAACACTCACTTGCTGTCAGACTGATCCATTTCGTCGGGTGAGCTGTCCTCTCCTAACGCAGCATAGCCTTTGTCTTTATTTTTCTCCTTCTTGTCCTTCTTCTTGCTTCTCAACAACTCCTTCTTCCCTCCTCTCTCATGGCCACTGTCTCCATCTGTCAGAGCTTAGTTAATAAGTAACAGGAAAAACGTGAGAAATTGTCATTTTAAAGAAGAGGAAGAATAAGAAAAAAGTAAATACTATACCTGAGCATGAGAGCTTTCAATCAGTACTGGAAGGTATATTGTATTGCTCTGGTGTCTTACAATGCAGTAATGTTGGACAGAAGCAAAAGTAAGGAAAACATTTCAAATACATATGTACAAGTGACAGGTTCTAATAAAGGCAAGGGAATATACAAGCTCAATCAAAACAGAAAAGTTTAGCAAAAAAAAAAAAGTGGTCTGAAGATCTTTGACAAGCCAAGGCATATAACAAAGTACATAACAAGGATCGGAGTTGATACAACATTTCACAAACAGTAAAGTATTAACTAAGCTCAAATATCAAAGTTAAATACACACACACACACACACACAGTGCCAAAACACATACGTACTTTATCACAAGATACAAGTTCAAATTATGATACAACTTAATGTATATTAATAAGTCCTAATCTGAAAACACCTATTTGTTACCTTATTTGACAATGTGATTAGATCTACAGCGTGTGCTCTGGATGTGAATGATCATATGATATTCTGAGTGAGAATTAAAATTAAAATTTTAAAACAGATACAAGTTATTAATCTTTAAAAATCTAAAATATATAAAATTAAATAGAACTACTGAAAAGGCATTCTCTCTCTCACACATGCACACACACACGGGGCCAGGAGCTATGACCACAATTAGGTGAGTACACACGTGCACACACATGCACATGCCAGGAGCTGTGAATCGACCCCTGCAACCATAAATAGGCAAGAACATTGGTGAGTATACACACACACACACACACACAATGCCCCTCACACGCATCCCCTCACACGCATCCCCCCACACACACAAGTTATATGGATGTTAGGAAATATTTCTTCAGCCTTAGAGTCGTCACAAAGTGAAACAATCTGGAGAGTGAAGTGGTAGAGGCAGGATCCATGCATAGCTTTAAGAAGAGGTATAATAAGGCTCATGGAGCAGGGAGAGAGTGGACCTAGTAGCAACCAGTGAAGAGGTGAGGCCCGGAGCTGTCTCGACCCCTTCAACAACATATACAACACATGTATACACATATACACACACACACACACATTTCAGCCATAGAGTAGTCAGGAAGTGGAATAGTCTAGCAAGTGATGTAGTGGAGGCAGGAACCATACATAGCTTTAAGACGAGGTATGATAAAGCTAATGGAGCAGGGAGAGAAGGGACCCAGTAGCGATCAGTGAAGAGGTGGGGCCAGGAGTTGAGTCTCGACCCCTGCAACCACAATTAGGTGAGTACACACACATGTACACACACATACACATAAGAACACACCCACCCACACACCCTCAAGCCCTAACCTTCCCTCCCACATAAGGACAAAAGCCCAAAACAGACCGTACTCCACACCCACAGTCACCTTTTCCCCCAGCACAAATACCTTCCTTACAGCTCCCTCTCACAAAATGCACCTCATCCTCCACCCAAACCAAGGGTAAGGACCATGAATCCAGGAACTGGAACATAGTAATGGAAAGGAAGCTGAAGGTACGGTACACAAATGCAGATATGATAACAAATAAGTGAAAAGTGGCACAAATGAATCAGAGGGATCCCAGATATTATAGCACTCACAGAGAGAAAGCTTACAGTGATAACAGATGTGATCTTCCTGACTGGTTATCACATTCTGAGGAAAGACCAAGTGAAGAGGAGTATCACTGCTTCTCAGAAACCAGTGGAGCTTTAAGATGGACAGAGGGAAAGCAGATGACTACATAGCAGGCACACTGGAGACTGGGGGGTCCTAAGGTGGTGATAATAGTGATGTACAACCCTCCACTAAACAGAAGGAGACCAAGACAAGAATATGATGAAAGCAACGGAGAAATGGTGGATACACTAACTGAGGTGGCCAGAAGGGCTCACATGAGCAGGGCAAAGCTATTGATCAAGGGGACTAACCACAATTAAGATTGACTGGGAGAACCTAGTCACATAGGGGAACAGAAAAGTGGAGGGGCTAAGATGCTGGAGGTGGTAATGGAGAACTTCGTGCATCAACATATTAGGGACACAACCAGAGAGAGGAGAGGATGAACCAACAAGGCTGGATCTTGTAATCACCCTGAGTGGTTCTGACATAGGGGATATTCCATATGAAAGGCCCCTTGGCACTAGCGATCATGTGATCCTGAGTTCTGAATACCTTATGCATATCACCCATACAACTGCTGCAGCTAATGTGCATCTGGTAAATCTAAGAATGGATATGTAAGTAAGGAGTTATTCATGACACTATACGGTGCATGTCAGGCCCATATTGGAGTATGCAGCACCAGTATGGAACCTACACTTGGTTAAGCATGTCAAGTAATTGGAGAAAGTACACAGCTGAAAGGTGAAAACACAGTTGAGTCACTGGGACGTTAGGAAGTATTTCTTCAGCCTAAGTTTAGTCAGTAAGCTGAATTACCTGAAGAATAGTGAGAGGCAGGATTCATACATAGTTTTAAGGAGAGGTACGCTAAGGATCTCAAAGCCAGGAGTGAACCTAGCAGCGGCAAGTGAAGAGGCTGGACCAGGAGCTGAGCCTCAACCCTTGAAACCACATATAGGCGAGTATGCACATACACAGCCCCTTCCCTTCGATACACATGCCCACACACACAATGTCCACACACATACGCCCACATAAATGTACGCACCAGACACACCCACTCACTATACCCATACACAACACCCATAGCCATCCACTCACACGTTACGTATACACATCCTACACCCACCCACTTGCCCTCTGGTCGTCAACCTTGCTCACACTACCCTCTTGTTTTGCTCGTACGTTCATTACACATAGTCACGACCCTTGACTCATGGTCAGTGGAGCATTCACTATGACTGCTGCTACTATGACGCAACTCAACCCACAACAGCCCAGGAGATTAAGTTCATCCCTTGCATACATACACACAGGTGTGTGTCCGTGTGTGTATACACACAACACCTGCACTACAGTTGCCAATAAGTCATTTGCATACTCAATATTCGCAAATTGATGGGCGGGTGGCAGCCAGGCTACACTCAACTCTATGTGGCCACACAAAGTCACATGTGGTATTTAATCATGCACATAAGGAACAATTCGATATACATACATGCCTCCTCTTGGACCTTATTGCTGAGATCTGATCCACAAAACATCTTGCAGAGTATTGTTGTACAGAACATCTACTACACCGCTATGCCATGCACTAGTTTTAAGGAGCCAACAACTACAGCACAACAAATGTGAAAAAAGCACCATCTATCCACGACTCTAGAGCAATCTGCAGGAATATCCATGATACACGGATAGCGAAAATGTTTGCCACAAAAGGCGGATAATCAATGATATCCACAGGAGTGTGGGTGACTGGGGTTATCGTACAACTGGCGCCGCTCCTACCAACACATGTAAACACTAAACGTTGCCACCTGCCCCCAGATATATTCAAATAATTCACTACTAGGCCTCGCAGGCATACACTTTTTTTTTTTGGTCAAGCCATAGAATTATGTAAAATCACAAACACGATAACCGGGAAAATGCACAGTTTTAATTTGTAAACTCACCGAATTTCAGAGTATGTATTCCGAGGTGGCAACTGAGATCTGAGGGTGGGAGGTGTGATGATGTGGCTCAGATGGTGTGGCACAGGTGGTGAGACCCAACTGATGTGGCACAGGTGGTGAGACCCAACTGATGTGAAACAGGTGGTGAGACCCAACTGATGTGGCACAGGTGGTGTGACCCAACTGATGTGGCACAGGTGGTGTGACCCAACTGATGTGGCACAGGTGGTGTGACCCAACTGATGTGGCACAGGTGGTGTGACCCAACTGATGTGGCACAGGTGGTGTGACCCAACTGATGTGGCACAGGTGGTGTGACCCAACTGATGTGGCACAGGTGGTGTGACCCAACTGATGTGGCACAGGTGGTGTGACCCAACTGATGTGGCACAGGTGGTGTGACCCAACTGATGTGGCACATGTGGTGTGACCCAACTGATGTGGCACAGGTGGTGTGACCCAACTGATGTGGCACAGGTGGTGTGACCCAACTGATGTGGCACAGGTGGTGTGACCCAACTGATGTGGCACAGGTGGTGTGACCCAACTGATGTGGCACAGGTGGTGTGACCCAACTGATGTGGCACAGGTGGTGTGACCCAACTGATGTGGCACAGGTGGTGTGACCCAACTGATGTGGCACAGGTGGTGTGACCCAACTGATGTGGCACAGGTGGTGTGACCCAACTGATGTGGCACAGGTGGTGTGACCCAACTGATGTGGCACAAGTGTGACCCAACTGATGTGGCACAGGTGTGACCCAACTGGTGTGACCTAACTGGTGTGGCACAGCTGGTGTGACCCAACTGGTGTGGCACATCTGGTGTGGCTCAGCTGGTGTGACCCAACTGGTGGCTCAGCTGGTGTGACCCAACTGGTGTGGCACAGGTGACCCAAATGATGTGGCACAGGTGCGACCCAACTGGTGTGACCCAACTGGTGTGGCTCAGCTGGTGTGACCCAACTGGTGTTGCTCAGCTGGTGTGACCCAACTGGTGTTGCTCATCTGGTGTGACCCAACTGGTGTTGCTCAGCTGGTGTGACCCAACTGGTGTTGCTCAGCTGGTGTGACCCAACTGGTGTGGCACAGCTGGTGTGACAACTGGTGTGGCTCAGCTGGTGTGACCCAACTGGTGTGGCTCAGCTGGTGTGACCCAGCTAGTGTGGCACAGCTGGTGTGACAACTGGTGTGGCTCAGCTGGTGACCCAACTGGTGTGGCTCAGCTGGTGTGACCCAACTGGTGTGGCTCAGCTGGTGTGACCCAACTGGTGTGGCTCCGCTGGTGTGACCCAACTGGTGTGGCTCCGCTGGTGTGACCCAGCTAGTGTGGCACAGCTGGTGTGACAACTGGTGTGGCTCAGCTGGTGTGACCCAACTGGTGTGGCTCAGCTGGTGTGACCCAACTGGTGTGGCTCAGCTGGTGTGACCCAACTGGTGTGGCTCAGCTGGTGTGACCCAATTGTGCTAGCTGGTGTGACCCAACTGGTGTGGCTCAGCTGGTGTGACCCAACTGGTGTGGCTCAGCTGGTGTGACCCAACTGTGTTGTGGGGGTTCTTTGCATAGATTTGGTAATAAATACTAACGATGAGCTTGGTATGGTAGCGTTTAATGAGGCGTTAGATATATGGGAGCTGAGTGTCTATGCCTATGTCCGCCTGCTATGCCTATCCGAGTGGAACTGCCTCACTGGCGAGCGGGCACTCCTCGCGTTCAAAAGGGAAGCCTATCATTGGCTAACGAAGGATCACATGGTGATTATGTGAACAGCTATGGCTTAGCCGTTAGAAATATGAACCGTACACAACTGGTGTGGCACAGGTGCGACCCAACTGATGTGGCACAGGTGCGACCCAACTGATGTGGCACAGGTGCGACCCAACTGATGTGGCACAGGTGCGACCCAACTAATGTGGCACAGGTGTGACCCAACTGATGTGGCACGTGTGACCCAACTGATGTGGCACGTGTGACCCAACCAATGTGGTTCAGCTTGTGTGGCACAGGTGGTGTGGCCCAGCTGTGGTTCAGCTGGTGGCACAGGTGTGATGCAGCTGTGGCACAAATGTGTGACCCAGCTGTGGTTTAGCTGGTGGCACAGGTGGTGGGAGCGATCTGGTGTGGCACAGGTGGTGGGACCGATCTGGTGCGGCACAGGTGGTGGGACCCAACTGGTGTGGCTCAGCTGGTGTGACCCAACTGGTGTGGCTCAGCTGGTGTGACCCAACTGGTGTGGCTCAGCTGGTGTGACCCAACTGGTGTGGCCCAGCTAGTGTGGCTCTGCTGGTGTGACCCAAGTGGTGTGGCACAGGTGTGACCCAAGTGGTGTGGCACAGGTGTGACCCAAGTGGTGTGGCACAGGTGTGACCCAAGTGGTGTGGCACAGGTGTGACCCAAGTGGTGTGGCACAGGTGTGACCCAACTGATGTGGCACAGGTGTGACCAATGGTGTGGCACAGGGTGTGACCAACTGGTGTGGCACAGGTGTGATCCCACTGTGTGCTCAGCTGGTGTGACCCAACTGTGTGGCACAGCTGGTGTGACAACTGGTGTGGCCAGCTGGTGGCCACTGGTGTGGCCAGCTGGTGTGACCGCATGGTGTGACATGGTGTGACCAGCTGGTGGCCACTGGTGGCCAGTGGTGTGAAACTGGTGTGTCAGCTGTGCACTGGTGTGGTCCCTGGGTGCCAGGTGTGGCCCTGGTGCAGCTTGGCCAGTGGTGACCCAACTGGTGTGGCTCAGCTGTGTGACCCAACTGGTGTGGCTCAGCTGGTGTGACCCAACTGGTGTGGCTCAGCTGGTGTGACCCAACTGGTGTGGCTCAGCTGGTGTGACCCAACTGGTGTGGCTCAGCTGGTGTGACCCAACTGGTGTGGCTCAGCTGGTGTGACCCAACTGTGTTGTGGGGGTTCTTTGCATAGATTTGGTAATAAATACTAACGATGAGCTTGGTATGGTAGCGTTTAATGAGGCGTTAGATATATGGGAGCTGAGTGTCTATGCCTATGTCCGCCTGCTATGCCTATCCGAGTGGAACTGCCTCACTGGCGAGCGGGCACCTCGCGTTCAAAAGGAAGCCTATCATTGGCTAACGAAGGATCACATGGTGATTATGTGAACAGCTATGGCTTAGCCGTTAGAAATATGAACCGTACACAACTGGTGTGGCACAGGTGCGACCCAACTGATGTGGCACAGGTGCGACCCAACTGATGTGGCACAGGTGCGACCCAACTGATGTGGCACAGGTGCGACCAACTAATTGGCACAGGTGTGACCCAACTGATGTGGCACTGTGACCCAACTGATGTGGCACGTGTGACCCAACCAATGTGGTTCAGCTTGTGTGGCACAGGTGGTGTGGCCCAGCTGTGGTTCAGCTGGTGGCACAGGTGTGATGCAGCTGTGGCACAAATGTGTGACCCAGCTGTGGTTTAGCTGGTGGCACAGGTGGTGGGAGCGATCTGGTGTGGCACAGGTGGTGGGACCGATCTGGTGCGGCACAGGTGGTGGGACCCAACTGGTGTGGCTCAGCTGGTGTGACCCAACTGGTGTGGCTCAGCTGGTGTGACCCAACTGGTGTGGCTCAGCTGGTGTGACCCAACTGGTGTGGCCCAGCTAGTGTGGCTCTGCTGGTGTGACCCAAGTGGTGTGGCACAGGTGTGACCCAAGTGGTGTGGCACAGGTGTGACCCAAGTGGTGTGGCACAGGTGTGACCTCAAGTGGTGGGGGCACAGGTGTGACCCAATGTGTGGCACAGGTGTGACCCAATGTGTGGCACAGGTGTGACCCAATGGTGTGGCACAGGTGTGATCCAACTGATGTGGCACAGGTGTGACCAACTGATGTGGCACAGCTGGTGTGACCCAACTGGTGTGGCACAGCTGGTGTGACGCAACTGGTGTGGCACAGCTGGTGTGACGCAACTGGTGTGGCACAGGTGGTGTGACCCAACTGATGTGGCACAGCTGGTGTGGCACAGGTGGTGTGAAAACTGATGTGGTTCAGCTGTGGCACGGTGTGCATCGGCCAGGTGTGCCAACTGGTTGGCTCCTGCTGTGTGACCCAAATATTGTGGCACAGGTGTAGCCCAGCTAGTGGCACAGGTATGACCCGGCTGTGACTCAACTGGTATGAGCACAGTGTGTGACCCAACTGATGTGGCATGTGTGACCCAACTGATGTGGTTCAGCTTGGTGGACAGGTGGTGTGACCGCGTGTTCAGCTGGTGGCACAAGTGTGATGGCTGTGGCACTGTGTGACACGTTCAGCTGGTGGCACAGGTGGTGGACGATCTGGTGCAGCACAGGTGGTGTGACCAATCTGTGTGCACAGGTGGTTATTATTCCATTTTGTCTAGGCACATCGATTAGACACTAGGCCTGTGTATGTAGTGTTTAATGAGCGAAATTGCGAATGTTTGGCCCGCCGTCGTTATGACCAATCTGGTGCAGCACAGTGGTGTGACGATCTGGTTCAAGGAGTTTACGATCTGGTACGGCACTGTGTGACATCTGTGCGGCAGTGGTTGACCGACTGGTGAGCACATTGATGTGACCGATCTGGTGCAGCACATGTGGTGTGACCAATCTGGTGTGGCACAGGTGGTGTGACCGATCTGGTGTGGCACAGGTGATGTGACCAATCTGGTGTAGCACAGGTGGTGTGACCAATCTGGTGTAGCACAGGTGGTGTGACCAATCTGGTGTGGCACAGGTGGTGTGACCAATCTGGTGTGGCACAGGTGGTGTGACCAATCTGGTGTGGCTCAGCTGGGTCTACAATCTCACAAAATTGCTGGGAGCCAAAGCCAAAAATGGTGGCTCTCTCCACATCTCCCAGACACAGCCACCCACATTTTATGTACAGAAATTGTATTACAATACTTCATTTTCTCTTGGTAATTACTGCTTCAAATGCATTCATCTTTACTTTATTTTTCTGGTCTAGGTATGGTGCATTAATAATTTTTCTTTGATTTGTCTTTACCAAATGTATTTATATTTGGTATAGATGTGGTAGATTCCAATATGTTTGGTACAATTTGGTAAGGAAATATCAAATTTTTGCTTGTTGGCATGTACCAAGTGTGTCAGCCAGGAAGCTTCGTTACATCCAACTCAGACCAGTAGACCCACGATAACCTTCCCTACACTCTTCAAACACTGCAAGTAATGACTAACAGGATGTAAGATATGATAACTAGCAGTAATTTTGACCTAATATAAACAAATTTTGAGGTGTCTGGAACATTACCTATCTTTCCCAAATGTTCTTCACTCTACATAAAGCCAATTTTCATGAAGCACAGATTTCCAGGAATGTATACCCTGCATCATGAGCGGGTTTTCCATTTACACCCATATACAATATATGTTAGTGGTTCTGTGGACCATCGCCCATAGACCAGTCTCAGACTAGACCTTCTAAATTGGAAAGAAAACACTACAGGAATAAAAACTAAGAAGCACACAGAAAAATGAATTTAAGTGCACACCGAATGTAAACAGTTGTTAATGAGATTTACCTGCCATTTTATGTGCTCATGAGACAGAAGAAAAGACCTGCAATTCTACCAGTGCAAAACATATAAAAGGCTTCTGTGCATATTCATATGACAGAATGGTAGCACAGTACCTCCATAGATAGCTGCCATTTACCAAAATGCTTCAATATTGTACTGTAAACTTCTCTGCAATTTTTATCTATGAACTTGTCATATCTACATTATTTATACAGTAAACTTATCTTTGTTGGAAACAGGCAGCAAAGGCTAAATTTTGTGGGCACATATATGGCCATCTTTATGCATTTATATATTACAGGTAGATAAGAAGTGCTTTTTCTCCATGGGGAAGTGGAACAGAATTCTTCCTCCATAAGCCATGAATGTCGTAAGAGGCGACTAGCATGCCAGGAGCAAGGGGCTAGTAACCCCTTCTCCTGTATATATTACTAAAATTAAAAAGAGAAACTTTTGTTTTTCTTTTTGGGCCACCCTGCCTTGGTGGGATACGGCCGGTGCATTGAAAGAAGAAAAAATAAGTGCTTTTAAAACACAATGATAATTCTGCTTATTTATTTGGTGAATGTTTCCTTTTCTTGGGTCACCTTACCTTGATTGGCGATGGCCAGTATGGTTAAAAAAAAATTGTGAAGGTGTTCTAATTATGGAGAGTAATCACATTATGATTAATTAAAGGGAGTACAGAAAGAAAACAGAACACGATAAGTGGGAAAATTTCAACAACTAAAAATAAGAGAAAAGCACAAAATAGAATAAGAGAAAATAATGCGGAGTTTGTAAATGGAGCGTGAGCAATGTAATGTTTGTATGAAGTGATTCAGGGAAACCAGTTAGCTGGATTTAAGTCCTAGAAGTGAACATACAGTGTCTACACTCTGAAGAATGGTGAGGAGTTTGGAGGGTCATATGAACATTGATGTCCACACACTTCTGGTAAAACAGCTATTGAATGAATGGTAGATTTTTTTTTCTTTTAGAAGGGGGGTAAAAAAAAATATTCAGCAGCAAATAAAGCTGCACATAATTAACATATAGTGGAATGAGAATAAGAAATTACAATGGATGATGAGCTCATATAGCAGGGACTCCATAACAGAGAATGCGAGAGATCAGTAACATAATTTACCAAATGCACACCTAACACACACTGTAAATAACTTTACAAAGGCAAATAAGGTTACAGTTATGTCAAGAATATTGTGCCATTGTTAAAAATACATCTTTTAATGAATAATGCTAACAGTGTATTGTAAGCAAGAATTTTAGGATTCAAGCTGATAGTACCAACTGCAATATATTAAGAGAATACTGATGAAAATAAAAATAAAGAAGTTTACAGATATTGCAATAAGTGGTACAGAGGGAAGTGAGAAAATTGTCTTAAATGTAATCCCAATCACCACAACCAGATACAGACACTACAGGATAAAATACAGAGGTTTTGATGCACAAACCAGAAGTTCTACAACTATGCCCATGCCCCAGTAAATGTCAAGACTACATTACCTGCTCTACCTTACGAGTGACATGCAAATTAGATCATCAAGCACATCACCTCTGCAACTCAGTCTCGTGCTTACACTGTTAGGGGTAGACAAACACTGTGAGAAAAACCACACATGTGCAGGTCAAGGCAAAGATGGCCTAAAACACAGAAAAAACATCAAATCCTTTTGTATAACAGCTAATAATACCCAGATAACACAGCCACAAATATGTTACAAGAACATTAAGAACTGAGAGAATCTGAAGGGAACTGACTGGTCTTGTCAACTGTATACAGAGCCTCCAACTACTGCTACTAACAAATCTTATAAAGTATGTTAGGTTACAGTCTTTACTGTATTTATGTATGGTAATGTAGAAAAATGTGAAAATCCTCATGGACTCAAAGAGGTATACCATGAACAATATTGTGGTTATGAAAGATAAAAAAATATATATACTATAATTAATTTCATGAGTGCAACAACAATCTTGGCAGATTTATCATTAGAAATATCAATGATTCCAAAGTGCTGAGCATATTGCTGGCCCCAAAATTGTAAATTATTTGCTCAACTTACCTATGTTAACCAATCTTATGGAATAAACTTTGATACAAAACAAATGTATCCAATAACCGTTGGTGCTGATGAGGTGGACTGCACCAAGAGTTATAAGATATTCAAGATGCACATACTGACCAAAATTTCAGGATGAGATTATCAACAAGATTAACATGTATGCCTGGTAACAACTAGGGGAGTACAACTAGGAAGGGTGGATAGAGGAAACAGCCTCCACCTCAACCTGCACACATGACCCCCAGGAGTTTAATGCTTCATGTGAATAAACAGTAATAAAAATATATTTGTTTTGATTTTTTGCCAAGTAATATTCAGTACTGCATAAGGATGACTGAAATGAGCTTTCCAAACATTGCAGCATCTAAAGTTACTGATGCCTAAGTACTAAAACAATCACTGAAATTTATTAATGGGATCAGGGCTTGCTTGATTATGCTTATTTCTTACTAGAGAGGAGATACAGATAATTTCTCTCTGAATATTCTAAGCTACACACAGTACACCACATACAGCACGTGAAAAAAAAATGAAGACTAACCTCGATTTCATTTTGTTCACAATCTTCCATAGGAAAATGCAACTGAATAAATTGCATACCCATATTTTTGCCTGTATAAAAACTAGGAAATGTCTTCAAGTGTTCTCTATATAACAGTTGACAAACCAATTCATCATGCTATTATCAAAGGCAGTCTTAAAATATCTGTATGGGGCAAAGCAACTGGAAAAGAAGATTGAAAAATCTTAATAACAAGAATGCAAATATAACAAAGCAGGCAACAAGTAACGATCAATTTAAATGTGAATAAAGGTATTTGACGTATGAAATACATAAATGTACATTCCATCTGCTGAAATTTTTCTGTTGAAATATTTCATAGAATCAGTCAAGCATCTTGAATATTTAGAAGTGTATTGTAGCAATGAACTCATCATTGTTCAAATCAAGCTGTGTTAACTTTTTGTTTTGTGAATGGTTCTTTGTTTACACAATACAGTACAGTAAACGCTCGATATAATGAACTAATGAGGTGATTCTCCAAGTGTCCATTAAATCAGAATGTTAAAAAATTGCAGAAAAAGACCCAAAGTACCCTAATGTATATCTAATATAATACTGTATACACAATTTATATACTGAAAGCTTGTTATATCAAGGTCTGTTATGTGGAGGGTTTACTGCATAATGTATATACAAAGATATCCAAGTAGTACAACAGCAGAAGAGGGTGTAATATACAATAAGGAATAATACCAATTGGCTTCAGAATTGCTTTTTCATTTCTGAATTGTGTAGTAAGCGATGGCAAACTGTATGCTCAGCCACCACAAACAAAAAGTACAGTATTTAAACAAGGAAAAATTAATCCAATTAGTTAAAGATGGGATATATTATGGCCAAGAAAGTTGACATGCTGCAACATTTACTCCCATGCACTGGAAACAGTCAAGGGGATAAATACAATGATGTACAGTAAACCCTCATCAAATGCAACTTCACAGACAATTTTATTGCAATGCAATTCAAAAAGTGCAACCAAACATTTTTTTAGCACATCACATTTTCAATAGAGTGCTCAATAAATCTAACACATTAACTAATGCATAATTCGGGTAGAAATCCTGTAAATTTTCTCATTTGGCTCGCCAGGAGACACCCAGTGCCCACCAGCCTCCCACCATTCATGTTAAGTGACAAGAAATAATGTTCACAAGACAGCATTTTTCCTTACCTAGCAAATGTTTTCCAAAATTTATATAACTTTTGATAGCTTGACTTTTATAAAACCTCTGTATAAAAAGTTTGAAGAGAATACTCAGTGTGTATTAATATCATAAAGTTTGGTATCATATATTACCATAATTATATTGAACTTAAACATTCTGGTGCTTTTTGTGTTATATATATACCCATACTTTAGCTATATTTCTACAATTATTGATCATCGAGGTATGATCTTGACTGGGGAACAACCAAGACACAGTCTTTTGACTACCTCCACATACACATCTACTCCCCACACCTTGTTGGTAAGGCAAAGTAGTGTTTATTTGGCTGTCCAATAAAATTAAAGATGATGTATGAACAAGTCTCCTGTCAGCTGCTGCCCCTATTTACTTATACGTACTGTACTGTATTATTACTACAGCAGTAATATTTTGAGAGAAGAGGTGGAAGTGTGCTAATTCCCTGCTGACTCAAGCTTTGCTTTGACCAAAGCGTGCTTTCTCCTCTACTAAACATGAAATTGTTAGCCTTTCATGCAACATACAAAATAAAAATTGCGCAGACAATTCAAATATGAATTGAAAAGAAATACATAAAGAAATCTGTGATGTCAAAACACTGCTGGGAGCCAAAGCAAGTGATGGCAGCTCTCTCCAGCATATCCACACTCATCTTTAGTATAGTTTCTGCATGTATGGTATAAGCATGGTGAGTTCCTATTTGTTTGGCACCATTTAGTAAGGTAATATGGCTTTTACTTTATGATGCTGACACATACAATTAAGTGTCTCAGCTAAATCCAACTTGGCTCATGTTAACTCTGCCCACACTCTTCAAATGATTCAAGTAACAACTAACAGAACACAAGGCAAGTTATACTGTTGTAATACTTAACAAGTACAAAAGAAAAAAATGGAGAACCTGGAGAGGTCTGAAACATAACCCTATTATTCCTACATGTTCCTCAGTTTAAATAATGCACCAATTTTCAGAAATGTAACCACAGCATTATGAGAGGGTTTACTGAATATGACAAGCTTCTGAAACAAGACCTGATTAAATTTTATTTGCTGCAAAGAAAAATATGGGTAAGAAATGTCTCTTATTATAAGTAATCCGAGTGAAATTCAGAAAACAGAAGTCAAACTAGAAGAGAAGAGGAAACCACCTTTACTGCCCATATTAATATGTGCTGTACCATAACTTAATCAATAAAAATTGTCTAATATGATGTTACTTCCTACATAGCTTAGTACTCAAGATAAAAGTGAAATTCTTTACTAAGACATTACACTTAAAGTATGAAATATCTACCCATATTTTAAATACAAGTTAATGTTTTAATATTCATACTACTCAAAATACGAATACTGTACAAACATTATCATTGTTATCTTCTGTAATATATACATATACAGCCTCTCCTCACGTAGCGACGTACTCGTTTACCAATGACTCGGACTTACGATGGGCTCTCTGACCAGTATTTTAGAAAGGACTTAATTTTAAATGAGTTCTTGCTAACTGACCAATTTTACCTATTCGGCACGATGTATATAATACATACAGCCTCTCCTCACTTAACGACAGAGTTCCGTTCCTAAGACCACGTCGTTAAACGAATTCATCGCTAAGTGAGGAGCATACTATAATGGTAGTGAGTTTGTGTCAACCATCTTTGATATTGTTTTAATGTCACCTTTGCACCATTTATAACATTTCTGGTATACAGTAGTGTACTGTATATTGAAATAAACAGAATAGAAGAAATCAGCTCTAATATACATTATTTAGATATGAATACTGGTCAGAGCCGTTGTAAGTCCAAGGCATCAGTAAACAAGTACGTCACTAAGTGAGAAGAGGCTGTATTAACATGCCACAAAAATCTCAGTCTCCATACTACTGTTAAGTTGACACTGATCTTATCCTAGGCATTGTTTTTGTCTAACTGATTTCTACAAAATTTAGGCGTCCCTAAGGTACAGGTACATTACAGTATTCGGATATCATTTAATAACGTTGCAAAAAATAAAGTGAGTGATTAGTCATATCAATTAAATAACGTGTTCAAATACAGTAATAACAATACAGGTAAGAAAATAATAATAATATATTTCAATCATAATTGAGTATGGATATTTTCATAATTTTCATTTATGGTTTAACTGTACATACACATCAAACTAAGGATTTATCTGATAGTATAAAATTAAGCAGAGAAATCAATTGTTTTCCCAACACTCACAATCACTGTCACTGCGCCGAGATGACTCAGATGCATAGAGACCTGGAAACTCCTTTTCTACATCTGGACTCTCAAAATCCATGCTGGACATGACTACATGTGAGAAACCATATGAGGAAGTTGTCACAAGCCTGGGTGCTACAGTACGTAATGAGGATTCAACGGAGATCAGCGTTCACCTGCAACAGAGATTTCACGAAGTTACATATTCTGTATAATTTAAAAACAAAACACTGAATCACATACAATATTAACAATGTTATTATTTTAGGGTGCTCACAACATGAGAAATTGTGTGGGGTTATAATTCCAAAATGAATGTGTTATGTATATACGTAGCTACTTTACAAGTGAATTTCACTGAAAATTTTCAGAATTAGAATGAATTCACCAGGTATCTGAAGCATGGTACCTAAAATACCCTACTAAGTTATTAAGTTTTTAGTATGGATTGATTATTCACAAGGGTTTGATTATTCACAATGGTGTCCCGTAGCTCGATTGCTAGAGCACACATACATAAACAAAGATGGACCAATACTGATGGCAGAGGTACAGTTAAGATAAGATTCTGTTAGGATTTGTAACTTGTAGGTTTAGCCACTAAGGATAATTCAACAAAATCCAGGAGGCATCAGGAAATGTCAATCTTATTTCCACTGGGGGCCTTCAATTTTCTTCCTAGGGTGCAACCCACAACAGTCAACTAACACCCAGGAAACATGTCCAATATTTCATCCATGACAGGGAGTGATCCCCAGTACCTCAGTGTGCAAGCTGAGTATGCTATCAACTGAGCCATGAGTACAAGTTACGTTAGGGCATTTTAGGTTGGGTTTTGGTGAACTTTACCAGTTTGGTTACATTTCTTACAATTTGCACAACAAAATAATACCTAAACTACAAAAGACTTAATAATGAACAATTCATACTATAATTAATGGCCAAAATCTGCCAAGTAGCAGTCGTATACTTTTACCATGTTCTTAGTTTGTATTCTTGTAATAAATCCATTCCAATTCAGATGGACTGATCTCAGATTAGGCAGTGGAGGTTATCATCCCTAAGTAAGTTTATTTAGGCACAGGTACACATAATTATCACACAGTAACATATGTTTAAATTACTTAGGGCAACCCAAAGAAAAGTGACTTATTTCCATTTGGAACTGTTAACATGTATAACAGATGTATACACTGAGAGATACAATCACTTTGTAAACATGTCTTCAAGAAGAATAAAGATTCACGATGAGTAATGAGGCTGAGTAGACAAGACGGGAGTAAGGTGCCTCAAGAAAGGTGCTTCAAGAAACGTACTTCAAGAAACGTACCTCAAGACCAATCAAAACTAAGCGCTAAACCCACAAGGGTCATACAGGTTAGGTGCCTTACTACACCACCACCACCTTACCCTGGTCCACCAACATCTTGCCCAACTTCTCACACTTTATTAAACCCCCTTGTGAGTTCTAGACATGATTTCTCATCGGAGCAAATCCCACTTAGCATGACGCTGTCGTCCTCTGTGGCTCAACAGACTCAACATACCGCATGATAAAACAGAAATCCCAACCAGAGGTGGCCACAGCTGACGCCCCGACCACCACTGACTGACCAGTATAAAAAAAAATTACTCTGTAACGCCATTTCTCTCTCCTGTCTCTCGAAACCACCCTGTCACTCACTATGTGCATGTCCCACGCTCCTCCTTTCACTAGGTTTACTCACATAATCCCGAGTGTGAGAGGAGATGTGAGAGAAAAACTGAATGGTCAATAGTTCCCGTGTTTTTCTCCTCCATGCAAGACATTCACAACTCAACGATTTACTGTCCGCCTCACAAATAACGTGGTTTTGAGCCGAAAAGCCGTATTCATATTTCAAGCAAAGTATTTGGCCATACGGTGTGAATGATTTATTTTATGTTTGCAGTTGACCTTGACGAAAATTAAACGAAATTTCGCTAAGTTTTGAAAGCAGATTGTTTACAAGTTAGTGGGTCGCGGGAGTCGCGTCTCGGGAATTGGCTGTTAGTGCGTCACAACTCCTCGTAATCACATGCTATGGCTAATTCTCAAGATGCTTATTACCTCTCCCTGCTAGCACTGGCCGAGATGTTTCGAACCCAGGAGCCAGCTAATATCAAGAGCTGCTTGCAGTGCCTCCAGGCTGTGCTAACCTTCCGCCCCCCTCCCAAAGTGGAGGCTCGCACACACCTGCAGCTGGCAAACCTTCTCATACACTATACAAACAACACAGAGCTGGCTCGGGACCACCTGGAACAGGCAGTACGTGTTGCTACAATATCTGAGTGGCAATTGTTAGGTTGGGCAGTTTGCGGTGCTAATATTAAGTGGGTATTTTAATATATACCCCATAAGTAGGACCCCAATGTTAATGTAACTGTCTCACTCTTTTGGGTTATCCTAGGTAATTTACACTATGTATGATAATTGTACTTATGTGTACCTGTGCCTAAATAAATAAACTTAATTCTAGGAAGGGAATGGGGTGCCTTGATGCTGTTGAAGGTCTCTTAATTCAAGAAATAGGAGTCACCTTCCCTTTGGATCAAACCCAGTTGCCTCCCTTAACCCCACCTGCTCTATGAACCTTACAAGTTTAGTGCCACTTCCCCATCAATATAATAATAATAATTTGTTATATACCAAAGACTGCTGCATGCTTCTTGTTGAAGGTTGTTAAGAACCATCATAGCTTGTGCCATATTGAGCCCTCCGTCCTAAGAGTACAGGGAAAATGTTGCCCCAAAATGGGTAAGAAATATAAAAGAAACAAAGTTTCTTCCAGAAAGAGGAAAGGGAACCATTAAGTCATGTAGGCCACCTTGCTTAAACCCCAGCAGACCCAGACACTAACACACACACCCCCATCTAAGTTAACATCAGTCTTGCTGGAGGCCTAGGAGGAGTATCCAACAGAAGCCCACAAATAATGAGGACAAACATCCTATATTTTATTTATTTGAGACATATTAAGGCAAGGTCTCCAAAACGAATTTTTTGATCAATGAGAAATTAATTAAACTGATTTCATCACTATAAAATACATCATGTAATGTTATGTCGGGTAGATAGGCTTTCCTTGGTTTGAATGATATTCATATTCTGATTTGACTAATGGTACCACATAATCCCAAAACTGATATATATATTCAGCAAACACTCACAGAGCATCAAGTGGCCACAATAACATTTCATATGGTACTTTCATTTATTACACATTACATGGTTATTAAGAGTAATACTGTATAATGTTGCACACTATTCTTGTAAAGACCCTTTTACACATCATTTCTGGTAAATGTTAAGCTCATGAATATTTAAATGAGCATATATTGATTGCATTATCAGTTCATTGGTAATATAAAAACTACTGCAGTTTTATTTGTTAGACATAAAGTTAATACAGTGGTACCTCGAGTTACGATATTTTTTCGTTCGAGAATGCTGTTCAAGTGCCATTACCAAACGAATTTATCCCCATAAGGAATAATGTAAAATAGACTAGTCCTTTTACACCCCCAAAAATATACCTACAAAAGCATTTAAAAAAATAAACTTACATAAAAGGGCGATTTTGGGGACCATCATAACTCGAGGTACCACTGTACTATTATAAATTCATACATACAATTCATTGGTTATAAAGTACTGCATCACATCATTTAAATAAAGGACATTTAACAACATGAGAAAACTAGTCAAGAATTGTTCAGTGCAAAATATACCTAGTAGTATATGTATATGTATTTGTATGTATATATGTATTTGTGTGTGAGTAAAGATGACAACATTCTTAAGAAAGTTTTAATAATTCTGAAAGGTTCAGTAATTGGAATTGCCAAATATTTTTATTATGTTTGCTACTTTAGCCACCTTATTTAACACTGTTATTGTATAAATAGCTTCAGGGTGCTTTATTAGTTATATACTGTACCTAATAAGTGTCAACTTTACATGAAGTTTCAGCACTACAGTAATTCTTAAACTTTAAATATGATATGTTAAATTGTTTTTTTATGGTACAGTGGACCCTCAGTTTTCGTTGAAAATTCTTTCCAGAATGCTGTTTGAGTGCCGTTACCGAATGAATTTGTTCCCATAAGGACAAATGTAAATTAGATTAGTCATTTCAAACCCCCAAAAATACACTTACAAAAGCACTTACGAAAATACACTTACAAAAGCACTTACAAAAATACACTTACAAAAGCACTTACGAAAATACACTTACATAATTGTTCAAATTTGGAGGTGAACGAAAACCGAGGGTCCACAGTACTACTTAGCTTACTCTTGATAGATGATTAATAAAGTTATCTTTCAACAGTGGACCTTATCCATGAATATTGCTGGGTTCGATGATGTACGATTTGAAGCTGCAAGTGAGCTAGCAAAATTGTACGAACACAACCGAGGTGCTAGTAATGCCAAATCTCTACTGCATCGGGCAATTGAGTTATCTCGGCAAAGCGTGTATTGGCACTGTCGTTTAATCTTTCAAACAGCTGTAAGTTTTTTATGCTATATGTATAGCATTACGTTATGTTTTTTGGAATAGTTTGCTCCCCATTTCTAAATACCACTTTAGAAAGAATTAATCCCACTTTGGAAGCTATTATTCAACTTTTATCAACTTCTAATTCTTTTTAATTATTTTCTCTAGTTATTTTTAATTGATACGTGAATTAAAGTTATTGATGTATGTGTGTGTGTACATGCACGTGCATACAGATTTTTTTTAATAAGATTTATGTGTAGCTCTTAATATTTTATTGAATAAACATTTTCCCTGAAGAAGCCTGCTGGGAAGGCAAAATGTTTTGGCAGCAATGATATCCAAGTGTTGCATGTTTTATTCTTCAACTTATTGGCATTGTACATCATTAATATAATAATATTTGTTTTTATTCAACTTGGAGGTTTAGTGTTACTTCCTGTACAGTTATCTTGAGTATAGTACCATGTTATGGTTTTTATCTGTTAATTTTTTTTTTTTAAATTGAAACTGGGTATTTCTTGCAAGTAGAACCTTTTTCTTGTATTTACATTTTGCATACTTTTATTTGTTTCCACTGGGTATGAATTCTCTTTTTGACACTTGGGAAAAACAAGATTTGCCAAAGTTGAATAAATTTCATCTTTATTGCCTTTTATTATCACTTTTCACCTTCATGTTCCTGTCACTTAGATCAATCGACTAGTTTGATTATTTCACAACAATAACAGAATGTTTTGTCAATCAGATTATATTGTATATACAGTATATATATTTATATAATTGAAATTTACAGCAATTAGGACTGTCGGAATTTGACTATTCAACTGCTGGTGGCCTTTTACAAATGGGCCTTGAGTACTGTCATATTCAGGATGTTGGCTACACACAGTTGTTATTCCTTCTAAGCAAAATTATGGTAAGTACAAGATGACCTTGAAGAACCTTTGGAAAGTGAATCTTTTCTAGACTGAAACTCTGTGACTAAAGAATTTATTATGTCAACCATTACTTAATACAGTATGTGTTTATAACACTTTGATGGTCATGTACAGAATATATACTGTATATATATAAAGTCTTGGTTGCTTTTGGTGCTTGTTGGTAAGAATTAATTGATGAATCAGAGGAGCCCTGTACTAAAACAAAAGATTCATTTTTTGTGTGTTAATCTGGCATAACCCAGCTTGCCCTGATTGGCTCAATATTGCCACCATAGAAGACAAGTTACAAAGGTTGGTGAATTTGGGAAGGTATGTAAATGTAAAAAATTAGAAGTGAACTTAGAAAAGTCTAGGCAGTGGTACATTGCATACCAGATTGGAGGGAGGGAGAATGGAGGAAGTAAATGTATTGAGATATTTGGGAGTAGACCTGTTGGCAGATGGTTCTATCAAAGATCAGGTGAGCCATAGAATAGATGAGGGAAAAAAAAGTAAGGGTGTGTGTTGAGGCATCTGTGGAATTAAAGAAAATTTATTTATAAAGGCAAAAGAAAGGAATGTACCAGTGTATATGATACTCATTTTTTTGCATGGGTGTGAGATATGGGCTTTGAACATTGCAGCAAGGAGGGTAGAAGCAATGAAGATGTCATGTTTGAGATCAATGTGTGGCAGAAATATTATGCAGAGGGTTTGGAGTATAGAGTAAAAGGTGTGGGGTTATCAAGAGTATAATTCATGGAGCTGAGAAGGGGTTGTTGAGGTGGTTTGAGCATTTAGAGAGGATGAAGAGGGGTAGGATGATATGGAGTGTGTATAAATCTGGGAAAGGACAGTAGGAGAAGTAGGGGTGATCCCAGTAATGAATAAAAGGAAGAGTGTAAATGATGCTTTGAGTTTTAGAGGCTTGAGCATCCAGCAGCCTTGTGTGGGCAAGCAGGTTAGATAGGAGCGAATAGAACAAATAGTTTTAATAAATGTGCTGTTGGAGTTTGAGCATATTAATATTTATGAAGGGATTCAAGGAACTGGTCAGTCTGATTTACAGTCCTGAAGTTGGAAATGTAAGTGTCTTCACTGTGAAAGTGATGGTTGGGGATGTTGCAGCCAAAGAGCAATCTGAATTGTGGTGTCAGCATTCTTCTGGCAGGAGAGCAGTTAAATGAATGATGGTGAATGTATTTCCTTCTTTGGGTTACCCCAGCCTTGGTGGGTGATGGCTGTCAAGGTTAAAAAAAAAATGTAGGAAATAACAAACGAAATGTTATGTTTCATAATTTTTGTATGTATATATAAATTGGTTTTAAAAGTAAATTTAGAGCTTACATTGATAATAATAAATAATAATAATATGGAACTAAGTTATTAATAGATAAAATAAGTCTTGACCTAATCTTGTTAAACAATAGAAACATAAAATCCTGCATCGTAAACAAATCTGCATTTTATTTGACTCCAAGGAGTAAGGAAAAAGGAGGCACCGATAATAAATTAAAAATAATGATAGACTGATAGATCACTATACAGTGGTACCTCGAGTTACGATGGTCTCCAAAATCGCCCTTTTATGTAAGTTTATTTTTTTAAATGCTTTTGTAAGTATATTTTTGGGGGTGTAAAAGGACTAGTCTATTTTACATTATTCCTTATGGGGATAAATTCGTTTTGTAATGGCACTTGAACAGCATTCTCGAACGAAAAAATATCGTAACTCGAGGTACCACTGTACTAATGAGTATGGTACTTATTACAGACAGAAAAGTTACAAAAAATGTCTTGTGATTTTATATCTCTTAATAGCTTTTTCATTGTTCATAAATAATGATTCATTTATTTGTTCAAGATTGAGTTAAAATTCAGATACATATTTTGTTATGTGTATGGACACAATATTGTCTTACATGAATGGTATGGTTAATTGTATTTTGAAAAGCCATGGCATTGTAGTATACAATTGAAACTCAAAATTTAAAAAGGTCCTCACAAATTCAGAATTCACTAATATGTACAGTACTATTAAAGTCTGTCTGTAATAAATTTTGTTTCAGATTCCATATATCTCCTAAATATCACTTTACCTTGACTAGTATCAACATTCATTAGAAAGACTATCTAAAATCCTTTGGTTAATTTTTAATTTAGGGAGTCATGTACTAATCCAGAATCAAAATTTGCACAGCAAAATAAGCAAAACTATTTGCTGTATGCTCTTCGGTGAAAATATTGGACAGACAATCAGTAAAAATGTTGAGTAATCTAAGCATATGAATTAGGAAGCGCTTGAATTAGGGGTTTGATTTTACTTGTACTTGTCTATATTAGCCATGTTTAGTTAGTTTCCTTAAAAGTAAATTTCACAGCAAACAATATAGATACCTATTGTATACTTTTATCTGAGCTCTGAATTATCAAATATAGTTTGAAATATATACTGTATCTGAGTACATTACAGTATGTAAGATTTTTCACTGTTCAGTATTTACAAATTATTGCTCATGCCACCATCATCTGTCCAATACACAGCTGAGTCTCCAACACATATTAACACAAATGCCCCCTTACCCTTTCCTGAATCTCCAACACACACACTCACATTTATGTTTAGAAAATTTTAAGAAGTGCCTGTTTACTGTAACCTTTCTATGCTTATTAATTCTTTGTTGATTTCTTTTTGTTTGAACACTGTAGAACAACTAAATTTGCTGTTTCAGTGATTACATAAGATAAGCCAAGCCACCCTGGTACACCCCACACTCCAAGTGATAAAGAGCAAATAGCTGCTTTGAACTCTTAACATTTGAAATTTGATTCCCAGTATTGTGATGTAACCATGGCCATGGTACAGTATCACATACCACTGACATTGGTGCCAGTGCTTTTTTTTTTTTTGCACGTGTATGTATACAATACAGTACTGTTTATGCACCATACTGATATTTTTCTACTTTTTGACTTAATTCCTACTCAAAAAGTTTGTAAAACTTCTTATCTGATGTAAGACATACTGCAGTATTACTCTTACACTATGTTACTGTAACACAGGTACTGCTCACCAAATACACACTACAGTACTAGATAGGTCAGAATAATAGGGCTCTGGTGGCCTGGTGGCTAAAGCTCTCGCTTCACACGGCGAGGGCCTGGGTTCTCCATCAGTAAAATGGGTACCTGGGTGTTAGTCGACTGGTGTGGGTCGCATCCTGGGACACTGACCTAATTTGCCCGAAATGCTCAGCATAACAAGGGGCTTTCTATATACAGTGGTACCTCGAGTTACGATATTTTTTAGTTCGAGAATGCTGTTCAAGTGCCATTACCAAACGAATTTATCCCCATAAGGAATAATGTAAAATAGACTAGTCCTTTTACACCCCCAAAAATATACTTACAAAAGCATTTAAAAAAATAAACTTACATAAAAGGGCGATTTTGGGGACCATCGTAACTCGAGGTACCACTGTACTGTAGTAGTATGTCATTGATGTCAGTAAGAGCTTTTTATGTACAATATATAGAAGCATGAGATAATACAATGTCTTGCTTTCAAACAAAAGCCTTATAATGGAGCTATTCAAATAAAGAATTACCTGTATAGTACACTGTCTGCCTCTGTGGTAGAATGTCTCCCCCCCCCCTCAAAAAAAAAATAATTCTCTATGATTCATTCAATAGACATTTTGCCAGAAGTGTTCAGATATCATAGATCAAACAACCCTTTGAACTGCAACAACCCCCACACCTCCCTCAGATTGCAGGCACTGTTAATTATAAATTTTCAGTTATGTTAAAGCACAAATTTTTCATAATCATTATAAGGAAATATTTTTTCATTTACAGTGGATTGGTCATAGAAATTTTAATATGCATTATTGAATATAATTAATCTCTCTACATAGGAAATTTTCTAACCATAGGTGATGCTGTTGGAGGGTCGTGGAGCTGCAGAAGTGCAGACCTTACTTGCTCAAGCCAACCAGAAGGTGGAACAATATAATGGACCCCAAGGACAAAAGGAACACCTCAGGGTATAAACCTTATTTTGTATTGGTTGTAATAGTACATTTATTTTCATGAAACTGGAGCAGGAGTACTTCAGCATGAGAGACTTGGTGTGTACAATATATTTGTTAAAGTAGAAAAAGACCTTAATTGGACTAATAACTTGGAGGGTGACTAATCAAGGATAACACATGAAACCTAATCAGTGTGGCTTATTTCCATTAGGATTCTTTGGTCATATTTCTAAGGATGTGGCTTATACCAAGTACAGTGGTACCTCGACTTACGATGGTCCCCAAACTCACCCTTTTATGTAAGTTTATTTTTTTAAATGCTTTTGTAAGTGTAATTTTGGGGGTCTAAAAGGACTAGTCTATTTTACAACATTTCTTAAGGAGATAAATTCGTTTGGTAATGGCACTTGAACAGCATTCTGGAATGAAAAAATATCGTAAGTCGAGGTACCACTGTACCTACTTACTGCTAGGTGAATAGGGGCAACTGTTGTGAAAAAAAAAATATTCTCAACATTACCTGAGGATTGCTTCTGGTTTCTTTGGTTGTGAGCCAGACGTGTTACCACTGAGCCACAGTAACAAGTTATTGATAACTGTTGCAGTGCTCCTTTTTTCTTATGTTCTTAGAACAGAATGTGAACATAAGGAGTTCCTTGGTAAAGAAACCTTACTTTGTTTTACCATAATCATTTATATAAATCCTATACATTCCTATTATAAAATTTAATTGATAAATTATGCACAATAAGGGGAGAATTATCACTTTTTCACTGATGGGAAGCACTTCATGGCTTCTCTTAGGCTTTAAAGAACTGCCCGCTTCTCTACTTTTACACTTTGGGGCCATTTTATGCAAAATTAAGAGGAATTTTTGGGCCACAGTAAACCGTGGATAACTGAAACCATGGATTCGAATCAATGGATATGGAGGTTCTACTGTACGTTCATAATATTCAGGGTACTGAAACTAAGAATGCGACTGAATGCATCTTATTTTTTCAAATAAATCAAAACAGTATTTTATGAAGAATCTTTGCAGAAAGAACAGCCTCCATTTACCTACTACACCAGGGATTAATTTGAATACAGGAGGGCCCTGCTTATACAGCAGGTCAGGTTCTGGGCTACCGCTGCAAAGCAAAAATCGATGTCAAGTGAATCATAGTCTTTTTTCACTTTCAAATTCATATAAAAGCCTGATATGTTTACACTATCATATATTAAGTGAGCAATAGAGCTAGGCCTAAAAAATGTATATACAGCACATATTACTATTTTTTTTTTCAACAAGTCGGCCGTCTCCCACCGAGGCAGGGTGACCCAAAAAGAAAGAAAATCCCCAAAAAGAAAGAAAATCCCCAAAAAGAAAATACTTTCATCATCATTCAACATTTTCACCACACTCATACATAATCACTGTCTTTGCAGAGGCACTCAGATACGACAGCTGAGAATAGTCCCTCCCAGCTGTCACTATCCCAGACCCCTCCTTTAAAGTGCAGGCATTGTCCAACTAAATCAATTAACTGGTTTCCCTGAATCCCTTCACAAAATGTTACCCTGCTCACACTCCAACAGCTCGTCAGGTCCCAAAAACCATTCGTCTTCATTCACTCCTATTACTTACCTTAAAATATTTTTGTCCTTAGCTTCTAGTAAGTGGTGAATGTATATATTGTAGGAAGTCTGAATAAATGAAGAATGAATTGAAAGCCACTGCATTAGCAAAATGCTGTAAAGTGGGGCCTGCCTGTAATTGTTCACCAACCAAAGTTTAATGTCAAACATAGACAATTTGTTTTATATTTTAACATGTATTTTTTATATGTGCCATATGACATGTGACATTGGTATACTTCAAATTTTTTAGTTAATTCTGGACAGTGAATCCCATCATTCCAAAGATTGAACATAAATGATCTGAAAAATTAATATTACTGTAATTAGTCCCTTAAACAAATAATTCTTTTTTTTTTTTTTTGGTCAGAACTATAACGATAGAGCATATTAATTAGCCACAAAAAAAATCATGTAAAGATTTTGGTACCTGTAGCAGGATTTTGTATATTGGATCCTTATTCTAATATTTAAAAAAAATATTCTGTATTTATTAAGTTTTTTATAAGTAACTTTTTGACTAAGGTTTTGTGGTCAGGAAAATACCTGTACACCAGAGTTAAAAAAAAAGTAAAAGTTTCATTGAAAGATTTCTCCCTCACTAGGTATTCTACCTTGTGCTGCTTGTGTGTCACAATCTTAACAGTGGGCAGGTGAAAAGTGTCAAACCAGCACTCAAGCAGCTGCAGCAGTCTATACAAAACATCACTCAACTTTCTGAACAAGGTGTGTTATCAGTAAAAAAAAAAAAAAAATTGTAAAATGATTGGAGAATTTGGGGCTCTAGAATTCCATATTGATCTATTTTTTATTTTTCAGTTATTCATTTTGTAGGTTGAATAGTGGTTTGAATACTGCTAAGAATTCTCACGTAGAGTCAAAAGCTTTATTTACGAATCACTGCAGATTTTTCATTGTTTTTTCCATTAGTTTACCATCATGAATTTAGTGTTCAAATACTGTACATCTTTTTTTTTTATAAGAATTAACCCTGATTCCTTAATAAATCTGGGCATAAGCTAAAGACTACCTATGTAGTCTTTAGCCATGGCATGCTAGTGGCTCTCTTTGCACCTCAGTTCATGTTTGTAATTACAAAATCTCGATGTAAACTTGCAATGAAATAAAAATTTATTATTATTTATTATTATTATTATTATTATTATTATTATTATTATTAATGACCAGTCAAGATTCAGGAGGATAGGCAGTAAAAGAGATGATGTTGGCATGTAAATATTTTTGTGTGATCAGAGCTTTGATTATGATCATCAAGTTGGCATCTGTTTTTGGATCTTTAGGAAGATGTGTTATGTACTTTTAACCACAATTAGTTGGTACAACACTAACTTGGAGGGACAGATAGCCAACAAAATTGTACAAAACGTATATTAAGAATTATAGTACAGTGGTACCTCGGTTAACGATGGTCCCCAAACTCGCCCTTTTATGTAAGTTTATTTTTTTAAATGCTTTTATAAGTGTATTTTTGGGGGTCTAAAAGGACTAGTCTATTTTACATTATTCCTTATGGGGATAAATTCGTTTGATAATGGCACTTGAACAGCATTCTGGAAAGAAAAAATATCGTTAACCGAGGTGCCACTGTAGTAGATTTTATTTCAGGACTTTGAGAGGTAAAATGATGACGTTGATTAGAATCACTTTTTAATTAAGCTGTAATTTTTTTTACCACATTTGCCGTCTTCCACCACAGTAAGTGACTCAAAAAAGGGAAACATTCACCATCATTCATTCATTTGCTGTCTTGGTAAAAGTGCAGAAACATCACAATCCAAGTGACATTCCAAACTGCAGCATCCTCACCCTCCTTCAAAGGGGTGGAGATGGTGCAGTTTTAAGGTACTTCCCACTTTCAGGATATCATCATCATCAGTGTTGCTTTGTTCACAGTCCAATAAGAGGTCAAATCCTTGAAACTACTTGTTTCCTCTAACTCATATCTAACACATTCTCACATGCCTGCTGATGTTCAAGCTTGTACTACTAAAATACCTCCACACCCTCCCTCCGGCCCTTCCTGGAATGACCCCTACCCCTACTCCTCCCTTCCACCCCAGATTTATACACTATACTATTAGTCATTCTGTTCTGCTTCATCCTCTCTGAACGCCCAGACCCCCCTCAACAACCCCTACACTACCCTCTAAATTATATCCTTTGTAACTTGACTCACGAAATCGTAATGACACGATTGCAAACAAACCATATCACGGGTGGGGTTCGAACCCGCGGTCACAGAGTCTCAAAACTCCAGACCATCGCGTAAGCCACTGGGCCAGCTAGCTTCAATAAGATTTATCCAACTAGGTATATTTCTACACCATAGGGAGGTTAGCATAGGCACCACTGTGTCCACAAATGCAAGTTTTTACAGACGAATCTCCCGCTAGCATGGCCGTGACGAACTCTAGCTCAAATCCCCATCAAAGCCGTCAACATGACTCACGAAATCGTAGTGACACGATTGCAAACAAACCATACCACGGGTGGGGTTCGAACCCGCGGTCACAGAGTCTCAAAACTCCAGACCGTCGCGTAAGCCACTGGGCCAGCTAGCTTCAATAAGATTCATCCAACTAGGTATATTTCTACACCATAGGGAGGTTAGCATAGGCACCACTGTGTCCACAAAAGCTAGCTGGCCCAGTGGCTTACACGACGGTCTGGAGTTTTGAGACTCTGTGACCACGGGTTCGAACCCCACCTGTGGTATGGTTTATATCCTTTGTAATTCCGTGCCATCTAATTTTTATGCTCTGAGTTCTCTGTATCTTAGTCACATTATAGTGTTCTCAAACATGACTCCATTTCCTAACACTCATATAAAAGGGTTGGTACCACTACACTGGTACATTTTCCTTTTTGTCTCCATATATAAACTTCTTTCCTTCCATAGATGCCTGAACACTTCACCTACCTTCTTCCTATGTATTTTTATAGTTCACTTCATCTTACACAGACCCATTTGCCAACATGTCCACTCTTAGATGTCTAAATACATTCACTTCCTCCATTATTTCTCAATCTGATATCCAATTTTTCATTCAGAAACATTTTGTTGCTCTAATCACATTGTTTGTTTCTATGTTCGCTTTTAATTTTATTTTATGCACCCTCCCAAATTCCTCTGCCAACCCTTGCAACTCTACTTTTGCAACTTCTTTTCAGAATCTTCCTAAACCAATGTGTTATCAGCAAAGAGCATCTGTGACAACTCCCACTTCATATCAGTTTCATTATTTTTTTTAATCTCCCACCTCTCCCAACACCCTAGTATTCATTTATTTTACATTTATAAATACATTAAACATCCATGGTGACATCACACATTCCTGTCTAAGACCTACTTTAACTGGAAAATAATCCCGTATTTTTTTTAAAGATGTACCCTAACCTGATCCTCACTCTGTATAAAAACCTGTTACTGCTGTTAGCCACCTATTCTCTGTTCCACATATTGGCAACATTAACTACATTCCTTGTACTGGCCAGGGAGGTACAACATCGTTTAGGAGTGAAGAAGAGCAGGATGTGAGTGTGGGGGAGGTGCGTGAGGCATTACATAGAATGAAAGGGGGTAAAGCAGCTGGAACTGACGGGATCATGACAGAAATGTTAAAAGCAGGGGGGGATATAGTGCTGGAGTGGTTAGTATTTTTTGTTTAATAAATGTATGAAAGAGGGAAAGGTACCTAGGGATTGGCAGAGAGCATGTATAGTTCCTTTATATAAAGGGAAGGGGGATAAAAGAGTGTAAAAATTATAGGGGAATAAGTTTACTGAGTATACCAGGTAAAGTGTATGGCAGGGTTATTATTGAAAGAATTAGAGGAAAGACAGAGAATAGGATTGCAGATGAGCAAGGAGGCTTTAGAGTGGGTAGGGGATGTGTAGATCAAGTGTTTACAGTGAAGCATAAATGTGAACAGTATCTAGATAAAGGTAGAGAAGTTTTCATTGCATTTATGGATTTAGAAAAGGCATATGATAGAGTGGATAGGGGAGCAATGTGGCAAATGTTGCAAGTGTATGGAATAGGTAGTAAGTTACTGAATGCTGTAAAGAGTTTTTATGAGGATAGTGAAGCTCAGGTTAGCGTGTGTAGGAGAGAGGGAGATTACTTCCCGGTAAAAGTAGGTCTTAGACAGGGATGTGTAATGTCACCATGGTTGTTTAATATATTTATAGATGGGGTTGTAAAAGAAGTAAATGCTAGGGTGTTGGGGAGAGGGGTGGGATTAAATTATGGGGAATTAAATGTAAAATGGGAGTTGACACAGTTACTTTTTGCTGGTGATACTGTGCTTATGGGAGATTCTAAAGAAAAGTTGCAAAGGTTAGTGGACGAGTTTGGGAGAGTGTGTAAAGGTAGAAAGTTGAAAGTGAACATAGATAAGAGTAAGGTGATGAAGGTATCAAACGATTTAAATAAAGAAAAATTGGATATCACATTGGAGAGAGGGATTATGGAAGAAGTAAATGTTTTCAGATATTTGGGAGTTGACGTGTCAGCGGATGGGTTTATGAAGGAAAAAAGGTGAGTGGTGCGTTGAGGTATCTGTGGAGACAAAAAAGGTTATCCATGGAGGCAAAGAAGGGAATGTACGAAAGTATAGTGGTACCAACACTCTTATATGGGTGTGAAGCATGGGTTGCAAATGCTGCATCGAGGAGGAGGCTGGAGGCAGTGGAGATGTCCTGTCTAAGGGCAATGTGTGGTGTAAATATTATGCAGAAAGTTCGGAATGTGGAAATTAGGTGAAGGTGTGGAGTTACTAAAAGTATTTGTCAGAGGGCTGAAGAGGGGTTGTTGAGGTGGTTTGGTCATTTAGAGAGAATGGATCAAAATAGAATGACTTGGAGAGCGTATAAATCTGTAGGGGAAGGAAAGCGGGGTAGAGGTCGTCCTAGAAAAGGTTGGAGGGAGGGGGTAAAGAAGGTTTTGTGGGCGAGGGGTTTGGACTTCCAGCAAGCATGTGTGAGCGTGTTAGATAGGAATGAATGGAGACGAATGGTTTTTGGGACATGACGATCTGTTGGAGTGTGAGCAGGGTAACATTTTGTGAAGGGATTCAGGGAAACCAGTTAATTGATTTAGTTGGACTTGAGTCCTGGAAATGGGAAGTACAATGCCTGCACTTTAAAGGAGTGGTCTGGGATAGTGACAGCTGGGAGGGACTATTCTCAGCTGTCGTATCTGAGCGCCTCTGCAAAGACAGTGATTATGTATGAGTGTGGTGAAAGTGTTGAATGATGATGAAAGTATTTTCTTTTTGGGGATTTTCTTTATTTTTGGGTCACCCTGCCTCGGTGGGAGACAGCCGACTTGTTGAAAAAAAAAAAAAAAAAACTACATTCCTTCTCTATCCACCCAATCATATGCCATTTTTTAATCTATTAGTATTACAATGACTCCACATTAACAATACTAGGTACATGTGATCTGCAGTTTGCTTATGATACTGTAATTACTATTGGAGAAATTGTCTCTTAAAAGGAAATAGTTTGTATAATGTTTAACACAGTAGTGTAATCTTTCAAATGAACCGCTAGAATTCTTAAACTCACTAAAAATAGAAGCTTTCACGTTCTTTGGTAAGAATTGTGATTTCATTTATTGCTACAAGAGAAAATGTGGTCATGTTTTGTTTAATTATTATTGTTTTAGAAATCATCCCAAGCAGTGGAAGTGAAATGTTTGCTTGGTTGCCTCGGGATCAACTGTGTGTGCTGGTCTACCTGGTGTCTGTCATGCACTCTACGCAGGCAGGTTACATGGAGAAGGCCCAGAAGTACACAGATAAAGCTCTTCTGCAGATTGACAAACTCAAAGGTAAATGAATATACATATGTATACAAAAAATAATATTTGTCTTTAAAATGGTAGTATTGTATTTGTGCCCAAGGTGCAGTATTTTTGCTTAAGAAGACTCTTCAAGATATGCTAGTTATACAGTATGTATACTGCATTTTATGAACATCATATTTTAGTAAAATAATAAAAATATTTCTGTAAACTTTTTGCAATTTGTTTTAGCTTCTTGCCCAAGAAGAAATAGTTTTGTGTTTTTGCATAGCTACAAATTAATGTTCTTTATTTCTAAAATCAAATGGTTAGAAGGCTAATGAGCAGTATTTCTTATGCCAACATGAATTAAACAAATAATTTGGAAAAAATATACAAAAATGACTTGAAAAATTGGTAAAATGTAAAACAGCAGTATCTAAAATTTATGAGAAATGAACTTTAAACTAGTAGTAAAACTAACAAAATTTAAGATATTTGTCATTATTTTGATAGATTTTTGGAAGAAAGATTTGTGCTATTAGCATTAATCAAGTATCTGCAGTAAAACTGCCAATGCTACTGTATATAGAAAACTGATTTAAGAAAAACTTTTTTTTAAAAGCTACACCCAGGTGAAATTAGAAGGCCAAGGGATAACTCTGAAGACTAAACCCAGTGGCAGCAACATCAAAACTATGGAAATTAATGCCATTAAAAAATTCCCTATACTGTATTAACATTTTTTTCTTTTAATACGTCGGCCGTTTCCTACCGAGACAGGGTGACCCAAAAAAGAAAGAAAACCCCCAAAAAGAAAGAAAAAACTTTCATCATCATTCAACACTTTCACCATCTTTCATATAGTATAATCACTGTACTAACATATACTATACAATTATTTATTTTTGCAGCATGAAAGATCTTGAATCATGATACAGTAGCAAAATCCCATTTTAAGTAACATAGATCCCTGTGAAGCCTTCACAGGGATCTATGTTAAGGACTATTGTTACAATGAGATAAGGGTACCAGGACCACCTGAAAAACCAGCACAAAGTCAGGACAGCTTATATATTAAAGAGACTCATTTACACTGGGCTATTTAACACCAAATTTTAGTCATTGTTCTTGTATACAAAACCCCAGTTGCAAATTTAAATGTAGTTCTGTACGTATTGGAATAATTGTGGAAAATTAATATTGGCACAGAATTATATAATCAGTTTATTTTTCAGCTGAAGATAATGCATCCATACTGAGCTCTGTACAGCTACTCCTCCTAGAACACAGTGTAATGTGTCACTTGATTATAGGCTCAAAATCTCAAGCTATCAAGGAGATTGCTAAAGTCTGCCATCTACTTCAGCAGGATGCCAAACAACTGCAGGTATGTACTGTACTTCTGGTCAGTAAGGAAGTGCTGGAGTTTTATATTGCAAGACAGTTTAACATGTTAATCTAAAGTACATACTTGTACTCTGAAGAAAATGTGAGGATGTTGCTGCAGTTTGGAAGGCCATGTAGACTGATGGCTGCACACTTCTGGCTAAACAGCAATTGAGTGAATGATGATGAATGTGTTTCCTCTTTTTTGGGTCACCTCACCTCAGTGATATATGTTCAATGTGTTAAAAAAATATTATCCAAAGTAATACCTTACCCTGGAAGAGTTTTGGGTGGGACGAAATGTTATACTGGCCTGGCAACTGGTAGTGGGCCTTCTTGGCTTGTGTGGTGGACTGTTTTGTGTCTTGTGTTTTCCCTGCTCCATGTGGTTTTGAGAGCCGAGTTTGTCAGGCATTTTTTGGCTATTGGCGAATTAATGTGGGCAGGAGTAAGTCACTTACATAAGAGACATTTGCACGGACCATTGAATTACATAAAGCAGGCGATCAAACGAAGGAAATAGTAGAAACCATCGATGTGTATGAGCATTCAGTGAGGACCTGTTTGCTTCAGTTACTCGAGGATAGTGTTATTGACATGACCACAGAAAAAGAACTTCCAGGCAAGCCTAGAAAAACATCCCCACTAACTTTAACTGTAATAATGTACCTAGAATTACTCTGTGATAATTTGCCTGAATCTTTATTGATGTGCACTGTATTTTTTTTTTTTTTTTTTCAACAAGTCGGCCGTCTCCCACCGAGGCAGGGTGACCCAAAAAGAAAGAAAATCCCCAAAAAGAAAATACTTTCATCATCATTCAACACTTTCACCACACACATACATAATCACTGTCTTTGCTGAGGAGCTCAGATACGACAGCTGAGAATTGTCCCTCCCAGCTGTCACTATCCCAGACCCCTCCTTTAAAGTGCAGGCATTGTACTTCCCATTTCCAGGACTCAAGTCCAACTAAATCAATTAACTGGTTTCCCTGAATCCCTTCACAAAATGTTACCCTGCTCACACTCCAACAGATCGTCATGTCCCAAAAACCATTCGTCTCCATTCACTCCTATCTAACACGCTCACACATGCTTGCTGGAAGTCCAAGCCCCTCGCCCACAATACCTCCTTTACCCCTTCCCTCCAACCTTTTCTAGGACGACCCCTACCCCGCCTTCCTTCCCCTACAGATTTATACGCTCTCCAAGTCATTCTACTTTGATCCATTCTCTCTAAATGACCAAGCCACCTCAACAACCCCTCTTCAGCCCTCTGACAAATACTTTTAGTAACTCCACACCTTCTCCTAATTTCCACATTCGAATTTTCTGCATAATATTTACACCACACATTGCCCTTAGACAGGACATCTCCACTGCCTCCAGCCTCCTCCTTGCTGCAGCATTTGCAACCCATGCTTCACACCCATATAAGAGTGTTGGTACGACTATACTTTCGTACATTCTCTTCTTTGCCCCCATGGATAACGTTTTTTGTCTCCACAGATACCTCAACGCACCACTCACCTTTTTTCCTTCATCAATTCTATGGTTAACCTCATCCTTCATAAACCCATCCGCTGACACGTCAACTCCCAAATATCTGAAAACATTTACTTCTTCCATAATCCCTCTCTCCAATGTGATATCCAATTTTTCTTTATTTAAATCGTTTGATACCCTCATCACCTTATTCTTATCTATGTTCACTTTTAACTTTCTACCTTTACACACTCTCCCAAACTCGTCCACTAACCTTTGCAACTTTTCTTTAGAATCTCCCATAAGCACAGTATCATCAGCAGTAAATCAGTAAATCAGTCTGTATCTAACCTATAAAAGTTGGAAATGGAATAAAGTTGATAGTACATCAGTACAGTTATTTTTTCTCATTTAATGCATGGACAAGAAAAGTGATTAGATATGGCCTTCTCCCTGGCAGTATCTTTGTGGTTATAAACCAATACTGCATTATTAATTACAGTGGACCCTCGGAAATCGAACACTCCCAACTCTCCCTATTATGTAAGTTTATTATTGTAAGTGCTTTTATATGTGTATTTTTGGGGGTCTGAAACGGACTAATCTAATTTACATCATTCCTTGTGGGAATAAATTTGTTTGGTAACAGCACTTGAACAGCATTCTGGAATGAAGAATGTTCGATTTCCGCGGGTCCACTGTACTACTTAAAAAGCAAAATTCTAAATAATCTCGTAAGCATACAGCGCTGTGTCTCAGAAACCTGTTATACATGTACTAGTTATAATCACTCAAATCTTTTTCTCTACAGGCACATCGTGCACAGCTGCACACCCTCCTGGCTGTGTATGCCATGAGCATGAACAACTCAAATGCAGCAGAAGTTCAGTTTAATGCAGCCCTCAGGGTAAGTTAAGGAATGTTCAAATGGTTCTTAGTAGATGAAATAATGAGATTATTTTTTATTCCTTTTTATTCAGTGTTTTTATTGGTACAGGAGTGTGTATGAGCAGATGTATTTGGTAGATGTACATTTTTTACTACATTGGTAATTTCCCCACAAAGGTAGGGCGGCTCAAAGATGAAAAACACATTTACCATCACTCACTTTCTAGCTGTTTTAAAAATGCACAGAGATCATAATTCAAATGATCCTCCAAATCATAATACATTATTCCCCCTAAGCCTTCAGTGCTTGTCTTAGGGAGAGAAGAATGTTACCCAGAATGTTGCCTAACCTTTCAACATTTTAAAGTCTCAATCAAAATTAATTGTTTATGTAGATGCTAATTTTTTTTAGGTAAAAAAGTTACACAGTTTAAATTAATTAGAAGACTGCTGAACATAATTTTATTGTTTTCAGACCTCGAAAAACAGAGATCTCTGGATTTTTGCTAACCTCAACCTTGCTGTGGTATACCTAAGATGTCAACGTGAGCGGGACTTTGTTGCTATCATGGACAGGATAAACCCAGACACACTCCCCACACAGTCTCAGAGTCTGCGTGCAGCATCTTTTTATGTTCAGGGTCTCCATGCTTTCTTCACGAGTCGTCATAATGATGGCAAGTAAGTGTGTGATAAATAAGAGACTTGTGCAACACTTAGGTATCTTTATTCTGGAAATGTTTTGCCAGACAGTGGCTTCTTCAGTCCAATGCAGAGAAATGGTGGAAGATGAGGAGTGTGACTTAATCAATCCCTCAGCCTGAAGTCGATGTGTTCAGTCTATCAATCTTGATAGACTGAACACTCCTCCTCACCTCCTACCGTTTCTCTGCATTGGTCTGAAGAAGCCACTGGCTGGCGAAACGTTTCCAGAATAAAAATACCCAAGTGTTGCACAAATGATATTTAGGGAGTGCTGTTAGTGTGTAGCCTGTAGGATCAGTGAAAGATCTGGGTATTTACGTGGATTCTTTGTTGTCATATGTTTGCCCTTTGAAACAGATAGTTAAAACTTGCAGTTTTCATATTCATAATCTCTATCTAAGCAGTTAAAAAGTATATTCATATGCAGAGTATTTTGGTCCTTATCCATACATATGTTTCCTCTTGAATTGAGTTTTGTAATTGTTTGTTTGTGGGTTTGCCCAATTACTTGCTTAAAAGACTTGAGTATGTACTGAATCATGCAGCTAGACTGGTATCTTTGCTCCCACCTAGAGTTCCTACTTATCCCTACTTACATCAGCTGCATTGGCTCCCTATAAAGGCAAGAATTGAATTTAAACTCTGTTCATTGATATTTAAAGCCATTAAGTTTCAAGAGAATAAGTGTCTTGCTGATATGCTCATACCTTTCATGTTGGGTTTGGATGTTTTTATGAATTGCTGCAAACCCCTTGAGACAGACAGACAGCCTCATGCTGTTGGGAAGAAATCATTTGCAGAAAGAGCCTTTTTTTGTGCATAATAGTTCCCAGACTGTATATCAGGTTACCAGTATCTGTTAGTCAGGGATCTGTTCAGTCTCAGTTGAAATCACATCTTTTTTCTATCTCTCCTGAATATAAACTTTAGTATTTATTTTTTATCTTAGCTGTTGTATTTATGTTTTTAATTATTATTATTATTTTTATTATTCTGAAGGAGGGGTGTTAATGTTGCAGTTTTATAACTGTAGTGTAAGCACGCCTTTGGCAAGACAGTGATGGAGTGAATGATGATGAAAGTTGTTTTTTTCGGGCCACCCTACCTTAGTGGGGAAACGGCCAATGTGTTAATAAAAGAATAAAAATATTCTGTCAAATCATAGATACCATTGAGGGCTTTTCTGAACTGATTCATAATTTTTCTAGAAAACTCTTTGTATTTAAGACATCTTATTATAAAATTTTCAAGAACAAAATACATTTGTCATTAGTGGCTGTAAATTTTTTTACAAAAAAATATTGACATACTTTCTTGACTCCTTGGAAAAGTCACCCTTCAGACATTTCTCTAGTGATGTCAGAAGAAATAAGAGGGTTGAAAAACAGTATTATTGATAGCTTGCATGTTACATAGTCCATACATACTGCTACAGTTGATCTTTTTAAATTTTAGACGGTTCCTGCGCGAGTCTCTAAAAATGGCCAATGCCGAGGACCTGAACCGCCTGACATCCTGCTCCTTGGTGCTTCTTGGGCACATCTTTCTTGCCTTGGGAAATCCTCGGGAAGCCCACAACATGGTCACACCAGCTATGCAGTTGGCTTCCAAGATTCCAGATCTTCACTTGCAACTTTGGTCATCTGCTATCCTAAAAGGTTCAAGATTTAAGTTTCTAGTATTGAGCTTTTATGTAATAAGTTTAAATTATGAACTGCATTAAAAGGAAATATTTCTTAATTAATTACATATGATCTTTTTTCTTTTTTTATGATACTGTAATTGAGAGATATTAAGGGGCTTACACACAGAAAGAATGTAAAAGATATAAAAGAAATTAGGAGAAAATGTAATAGCACCAGCTTGCAGTAAATTACCTATTTTGTGACAAAATAACAATATTGTACATTAACAGAAAGGAAAAAAAAAAGTAGTAATAATGGTAAAATTATTGACAAAATGTTTGGTAAATGGACACAGTTGCAATTAATAAGATTTAAAGAGAAAAACTTTTGTTTTTCATTTTAGGTCACCCTGCTTTGATGGGATATGACCAGTTTGTTAAAAAAAAAAAGTGTAAAAATAGGACAGACATATGCTGTCAATGATTTAATATTAAAGGGACTTAATATTTAAGCTGGTCTGCATTTTTTTTTAAGTTTCATATTAAACAGTGAGAATCAATGTCTTCCTTATACGTATTTAAGTTTTCACATTTATTCAAAACATTCCAGTAAAGTACATGCACTTCTTAATACAGTATACCCTTTTCTCTTTATGTTAAACCTTTCTCAACATCATTTACATCTGAACATTTTTTTCTACATTTTGTCTTTCTGTACAAATTTCTGTGGTGTACAACATTACTTTATCAGAGGTTTTCCTTTTATGTCACTACTCTTAGATTTTATTGTCTCTATCCCTGTTCTTTCTTCTCTCCCTCTTTCTACACTTTGAACTTTATAACCATATACTATTAAGAAAAATCTCTCCCTTCCTTGAACTGTACCTTTTTTAGCATGGCAAATAGTTTGTCATTTGTATACATTTGTGGGTCACTGCATGTGAAGCAGTTTCACATGCAGTGACCATGAAATAAAACATTAGACATGGCATCAAACTAAGTTCATCTTTTACAGATTTATACCGCCAGTTTGGTGATGTACTGCGTGAGCAAGAGAGCAGCCAGAACCACTACAATTTTTCTCAGACCTTACTTACTGACCATATGACTGCATCACAACTGCCTGAGCATCAGCTTATCACGTGGACAGAGGGACCTTTTCCTCTGCCTTCAAACGAAAAGATGTAAACAAGTGGAGGGATCATGTTATGGCTGGTGACTCTTGCATTGTCTCAATAATGAATATACTACATGTGAGTGTGCATTCTCTTCTTTTTACGAAATATGTGATACATCTGGATGCATCTAATTTGTATATTTTATTTTAAACATTCTTAAAAATGCAAATCTTTTAATTAAATTAGAATCATGGGTTGAGGGAGTTTTTTCTTGTGAAGAAGCTGTTACTATAAAATATAAACAGATAAATCCTACATTGAATATAGATAAAAAAAATTATAAACCAGAACATTTTATACTTGATTAAGGTTAGTAAAATGCTAGAAAATTTGTCCACTGTTATCTTCTACAACTAGAGTATACGAGTACTAGTAGCCTTTTATTAAAGCACCCCTCTGGCAAGACAGTGATGGAGTGAATGATGACGAAAGTTTTTCTTTTTCGGGCCACCCTGCCTTGGTGGGAATCGGCCGATGTGTTAATAAAAAAAAAAAAATAATAAAAATAATTCTTTAAATACACAATGGCAGATAAATATTTGCTTAAATGTATAGTTAATAACCCCTTCTCCTGTATACATTACTAAAGTTAAAAAGAGAAACTTTTGTTTTTCTTTGTGGGCCACCCCGCCTTGGTGGGAAACGGCCGATTTGTTGAAAGAAAGAAGAAAAGTATAGTTAATGAGTTTTATCGAGGCAATTTAGAAATTTGGAAGAATTCTTTTTTTTATCTTTCAAAATTAACTACTGTACTGTATTTATATACAGTATTATTTTTTCAGTACATGAGCATAATACTTGATAATAATGGATACAAAGGCATACTGTAGAAAATATTCAAGAAATAGGTGCAAAGCAAGCTTTTATTGTGACATTTTGTGCTCTGCACCCATTTTGTTTCTTCATTACTGTATAATAATGTTCATAAGAAATCCACATGAGACTAAAAATTATGTTAATAATAGCAGCTATATTCATCTGATCTTGTATATATTGCATTATCATCACACTTGTAAATTTAATAGTAATTCATTTGCTTTACCTCATTATCATAAATTGGATTCTCATAGATTTTTAAGATTTTATTATGTGTAAACGTAAGTCTGTATATACGGTGTGAGTCAGTATTTTATACAGGCCATAAAATTGTTTTCATTAAACTCGAAACCTTTCCTATCTTTACACCAATAACCTGCATGCAGGAGACTGAAACATGACAATGTTTTGGTCCGACTTGGACCAGTCACACTGTATTGTGACTGGATTTTATTCTTCCCCATATTCATTCTTATTTTAAACTTCATTTGACTAAAAGGAAGAAAAAATGCAAGCCAAAGGAGCCAACTTTTGGCTTGGCTTGACTTGCTGCCTTACCCCTACCTCCCGTATAGCTCTTAGAAACATACAAGTTTTTTTTTTCCCTAACTTTGCATCTAGTTTGCTTAGACCTTGCCATAACAAAACCAAGATGTATTGGGAAAAATGTAATTGTAGCTTGTGCATCATTTTGTTAATAAGCAAGGAGGGATCTATTGTTACTATATCATAATTGACCATTGTAAATGGTCATGTTACCAGTCAGTTGTATAGGTTGAAAATTGTTCTTTATTTTTTCTTTTTATATTAACATGTGATTTATATCATTACTGTATGCATATACAGTATACAAATAATAATCATAGTACGTCATGTAGAAAATAAACACTTTACTTTGATATAGTACACTCATATGTTTTCAGTGTGGCTGTCTTCAATGTTGTATGCTTTTAGCTCATGCATTAGTTGTGTATGTGTATGTACAGAGTGGAGCACCATTCTTTCTTCTTTCTTTCAACACGTCGGCCGTTTCCCACCGAGGCAGGGTGGCCCAAAAGGAAAAACGAAAGTTTCTCCTTTTACATTTAGTAATATATACAGGAGAAGGGGTTACTAGCCCCTTGCTCCCAGCATTTTAGTCGCCTCTTACGACACGCATGGCTTATGGAGGAAGAATTCTATTTCACTTCCCCATGGAGTGGAGCACCATTCCTTTGTGTGTATTTCATAGGGAAAGTCAAATTAAATTTTTGAATTGTTGGCCATCAACATGGAAATGCATTGCCACTATGTTTTAATAATTGTCACAGTGTTTTAATAATTGTCAACTAAGATTTAATAATTGTCAACTAAGATTTGGCTTTATCATTGGGTCCTCATAGTCCATTATGTTTATTTGCGAACATTTTATTTAAAGGGAGCAAGAGGCTAGTAACCCCGTCTCCTGTATAAATTACTAAATGTAAAAAGAAGAAAAACATTTGTTTCTTCTTTTTCGGGTCACCCTGCCTCTATGGAAGATTGCCGATGTGTTAAAAAATTAAATTTATTTAGAATTATTATTACAGTAAAATTCCCTTCTGGTGTGTGATTTCTACTTTACTCTGTATGTACATAGCTATAATGTACAATGTATTTCTCATAATAATTAACCAAATTTAAGAAGTGTTGTTTATTAGATTTTTTTTACCAATAAGTTCTGTCAATAGTTGAACTTCTAATGTTTTTGCCTGCTTTTGACGTGCATAATTTGTATGTTTCTAGATTTCAGATAACCCTGTGCACAAATTAGTCTGAGAGAAATTATTGTATTCAAGCTGTATCTTGTAGGTAACTAAAGCATTTAGAAACTCTTTTGTTAAACACTTTGTGTATAAATGAATATAATGTGTGATCACAATATGTTTGAATATTGGATTATGTTATTAATGTATTTTGTAAAATTCAGCTTTGTTAATTCAGAACATTCTGTATATTAGTGACTGAACTTAGAATCTGAATCAAATAAAAAAATATTTAAATATTCTTAACATATTCAAGTATGGCATATGCAAATTCATTTACAAATGTAATACTGTGTACAAATTTGACTGCCAAGCATTTGTTTTTATTTAATGTATCAGTATTGTGCCTGTATTGTTCTTAAGGCATTTGACTGTTAATTTGTATTGTAACAAAACATGTTTTGATCTCATTTAAAAAGCAGCTTTATTGTAAAGTTATTATACATTTAATTTTGTATTATTTTATGAGTTGGCAACTAATATAGCAATATTAATGTTTCATGATACTGGAGTAATGACTTACATCATTACTGAAAAGACTCTTGTGGTTAAAAGCTTACAAAATTATTAAATTTTCATGATAAGGTGAACATACGTACATTTTCTATACTATTTGCTGAGGAAAAACATTGTTCACATTTATAATTTCTACTCGATCTTGCTGCATTACTCTCCCTTGTTAAGAAATATAGGTAATGAAAAATAGTTTTTCCTTTTGGGCCACCCCGCTTCGGTGGGAAACGGCCGACGTGTTGAAAGAAGAAAGAAGAAATCTAGAAAATGGAAAAATTTTCTTACGAGGCTTTAGCATGTATATTAGAATACTAAATAGTAAATGGGTTGTTAAGGAAGGCACTGTGTAATGAACATGGGGTTATGCAGATCCTGTAAGAAGTTCTAAGAACCAGTCTGGAATATCATCTACCATAGCTTAGTGGTGAGAATCATGGCTCTAATGACCCAGGTCTAAATGTGAAATTTGTAGCTGGGAAAGAATAAAAAGGAAAACAATCTGGGTCTGTGAAAACTCCAGCTGTTACTCATAACTTTGTGTAAGTACAAGTCCAGGCTTAGAAGATTTTATACTGTTTTGGTCTAGCCAAAACAATTGGCATCTGTGTACATGAGGTAACTGCATAAAAAAAAATTTCATCAATACTCAGTACTCCTTGCACAGTTTGTACCTCTAGGATAGATTGAGATTCTCATTTTATGTGATCATGAATATGTCATGCACTATATCCTTAGCTAAGACATATTACTTATTTGCAATGCAGGCACCTTGTCAGTATTTGCAAGTTAACTCATACTTGTGATTGGATCAGTTACTGCAAATCAAAAGAGAAAAAAAGATGTACATCCCTCAAACCACAGTTCAGGTGGGGATTGAACTCGCGGCAAGTGAGTTGTAAAACTCCAGGCCAGCGCATAAGCACTAACTGGATGAATCTTATTGTAGCCAACTGGCCCAGTAGCTACTCACTGGCCTGGAGTTTTACGACTTGCTTGCCATGAGTTCAATTCCCACCCGTACCGTGGTTCATTTGCAATCGTGTCATTACGATTTCATGAGTCATATACAGTATATCCCTCACTGTGCTAAATATTTGTGAGGCCATTGGGTTTAATTAAACATGTTGACAGGAATATGGTTATCCACTCAGAAAGATAACCTTAACCGAATTAAATACATGCACTGTTGCTTCAGCAAGACTCAGACCTGTACTGTAGTAAATCCTTATATATAAACCTCTTAAAAAATGTTAATTGACTTACCAGAAAAATAAATTTATTGTTCAATAGGTGTGGGACCCAGAGCAGATGGATGCAAAACTCTTCTAGGACTGCCTTAATTAAAAGTTTATCTAACATAAAAACAAATTGCTACTGTAAATAAAGTTATTTTACATAAAAGGAGGTGTGAGAAGTGAAATGTGTTTGCAAGATTTCAAGGTTACTAATGTATATAATAGTTTGATGATACTGTACTGAAAGTTTAATTTAAAATTGGTTGAAAAGTAAAAAATAATAAATATTTTGGTATGGCAACACGCTTGAAATAATTCTGCCATAAATGTCAGCTATTCATCATCACAGTTGAATTTACTATATACAACACACCATAATTGAATTTACCATAGAGACATACACTACGGTACTATTTCAGTAACTGCATAATTTTCACCCCAAAAGAAAACTCGAGAGGGAGGTTCCATGATGCTGGTGAGAGATGGTGTAGGGTCTTAATCCAAGGAAATGGTCTTAGCTTCCCTTTATTTGGATTCATTCTGATTATCTCCCATTGCTTCAAGTGCTGTATAACCCCTACTGGTTTAGCACTTTCTCTAAATGTAATAATCATTGTAAAAAAAAAAAAAACTTTTTAAATTGAAAAAAAATATAAATAATATTTCAGACAATTTGTAGAAAATATATTAAAGGGATTTTGGAAAATATGTTTGTATTCCATCTTAGACAACTGCATTATGTACAACACACCCAAAAAATCATGCCAAGGAAATCATTCATGGAAAAATTATTGATCAAAGCACAAAAACATTATCCACAAGTGCCAAAACACTACCCAAGGCTACACTGAGATGATACATATTGTTTTATACACACTTCACTCTAGCTGACTTTTCTGAGACATACCAATTATTTTATATAATGCATACAGTTTATAAAAAATTGAAAAATAGAAGAAATTATACACTGTATACATTCATAATATTGGCTGCCACAAGATACTGATGAAGTTTTTTAGAGCTAAATTTTAATTAGTCATAAAATGTCTTCGAAAAATCATAATGACAAATTTTAATAGTTGACAAGTTGCTATAAATTCTGACTATAAACCATTTTTCTATTTTTTTTTTTTTTTTTTTTTTTTTTTGTGAATTCGAAGTTCAATACACCTGGCCACAAAAAGCATATTCAAATACTGTAGCAGTACAACAAATATGTTTTTCAACTTTCAAAGTATGTTTTTTTATTTTTTTACCAATAATTTTGCTTAAGTTACATGTCTGTTATAGTTATAGAATTATGAAACCAATCTCAGCTTAATCAGACGAAACCACGTAAAATTTATATTTGATGGTTTTGATGGTTTTCAAGATTTTCATCACTTACAGATGTGGAACTGGTTGCTAACAAAACTGTTCAAGGAATGTTCTGATAGTACCACCTAATTTCAGCTTTATTTACTAGTACAAGATAAAGCTGTCATTGTACAGTGGACCCCGACTATCGGCTGACCCGAGTTTCGGTCGCTTTTTTCGGCCCAAATTTTCCCCGAGTATCGGCCGTTCCCCCAAGTTTTGGCTCGCGTACCAGACCTGTCCGCCTGCCCGCGCTTGCGCGCCTCCCCGCGCAGGCGTCGTGAGCCAGTCTAGCTTTGTTTACCATTGAGTGAACATTACCCAGCGTGCTCATTCAAACATTTCACAATAATTTTATTGTGTTTATTGATTGTCACTGTGAAATAAGTCACCACGGGTCCAAAGAAGCTTCCTAGTGGCACCCCCTGAGCATGCTGAAATAAGCCATCTCTGCAACAAGTTCAGTGACAGAGCCATATTGCACTTCAGGAACATGTTAAAGAGGCACCAGAAACAGAGGACTGTGGACAGTTATTTTGTGAGACAGGGGTCCAGTGACTCTCAAGCTGCTCCTAGTGGCATTAAAAGACCAAGAAGGGAAGTAACCTCCAGATAGGGCTTTGATACCTGAAGTCCTTATGGAGGGGGATTCCCCTTCCAAACAGTAAGCCATCCCACACTCCTCCCTATCTTCCAGGTGCCAGCAAGTCTCTTCAATAAAGGTAAGTAAATGTTATTTTAAATGTAAATTTATAAATTTAATATGTGTTGTTATTATGTGTTGTGTATGTAAAACTATAGTTATTCTTTAAAAAATGAATTTTTTGTGAATATTTTTGGGTGTCTGAAACGGATTAATTGTATTTACATTATTTCTTATGGGAAATAATGGTTCGACTTTCAGCCAGTTCGAGTTAAGGCCTAGCTCCTGGAACGGATTACGGCCGATACTCGGGGGTCCACCGTATATTATTTTACTTCTGAGCCCAACTTTTTCCTGTTTTAGCTATAATGAAATTAATTTGTTTTGTGATATTCTCATTTATTATAAAACTTTTGTTCCTTCACTAATTTTGGTGCCATGTTTATTACTATTCTATTCATAATGAGTTAACTTTTGCCATTATGTAATTATGTAAATTATAATAAGTTTCCTAGACATTAAAAGTACACACAGAAAAGAGCAAGGTGATAAAAGTAATTAAAAAATTAAGCAGTGTAAGATTGGAGGGAGGAAGTAGGGATGAAGTGAATGTATTTCAATATTGGGGAGAGAATGCATCAGCAGATGGGTTGATGAAAGACAAGGTGAATATGAGTGGGGAAAAGGTAGGTGGTGTGTCAGGTCATCAGTTCAAATGAGTTTATATGTGAGGGGGGAAAAGGGAAACCAGAGTATAGTGACACCAATTCTTTTATAAGGGTGTGATGTATGGTTGTTAAATTTTAAGGCAGAGAAGCTGTAGGCAGTAGATGTGCAATGCTTAAGAGTACTGCAATATGTTGTGTGAATATTATGTAGGAATTAGGTGTACTAAAATTAGATGATGTTGCAGGGTTAGAAAAGGAAGGATTATTGAGGTGGTTTAACCATTTAGAGAGGATGAAGCAGAATAGGATAACAGACTGGATGTATAGCTCTCATAGTGGAAAGAGTGGAGGTCATCCCAGGAAGGGTTGAATGGAAAAGGATGTTTTTAAGTACAGTGGTACCTCGACTTACGATGGTCCCCAAACTCACCCTTGTATGTAAGTTTATTTTTTTAAATGCTTTTGTAAGTGTAATTTTGGGGGTCTAAAAGGACTAGTCTATTTTACAACATTTCTTAAGGAGATAAATTCGTTTGGTAATGACACTTGAACAGCATTCTGGAATGAAAAAATATCGTAAGTCGAGGTACCACTGTAGTAGGGGCTTGAGTATACAGCAGGAGTTTCTGAGCATATGCAAACAAATGGTTTTTATTGTTTGATGTGCTGTTGGTGTGTGAGAAACTGGTTAGTCGGACTTGAGAGATACAGTTCTTGCACTCTGAAGGAGGGGTTGGAATGTTATGGTTCAGAGAATCATTTGAAATGTGATGTATGTGAACTTCTAACAAGACACTTATTGAATGAATGATGGTGAATGTGCTTCCTCTTTATTTGGGCCACCCGACCTTGGTGGGAGATGGCCAATATATTAGAAAATAAAAAAACATATAGTGTATTATTATTACTCTTTGACCATGGAAACTGCAAAGTAACTGAAGTAAAAATCTTTTATTGAATTTCTGTATTTGTATATTTTTACTCCCTTGGTTCTTGGTTCTTTTACTTTTATTAACTGAATTTTTTCCCTCTCCTTTGGTCTTATGCTGAGGTTGTGTTTTGTCTCAGGATAAATACACTTAAGTAACATTACTTGTTGCTCTATGAACACCATTATTTGCTTGTATTGTTTTCAGTTTCTTAGGTTTAAGCATGAAGTTAAGTTTAGAGATAGTAATTATTTACTAAGATTCATTTGTAGAGTTCATTACTGCTAAGTTACACGTTAAGTTTGTTTGGTTTTTAGGCGAGTGATAGTCTTATGGTTTGTATTTTGCAGCACCTTCTCAGTGCCTAGGTATATTTAATGTCTGTCTGTCTGCTCCAAATGAATTTTTTTAAGTAATGAAATTGAAAATAGTTGATCTAGTCACAAACCATTTTTTACCTGTGTTCAAATTTTCATCCAGTGTGCTACTTTTATTACAAAGAAATGTTTATATACTGTATAATATTAATTTCACTTTATTAAAAATTTAAGTTTTAATGCAATGTAACTTCATATATTATTTTATAATCTTGAAATTGAGACCTTAATTATTGATGAAAGTTATTTTAACTTTTTTACGAATAAACTTAAGCTTGATACAGGTTTTTTCCTTATTCCAAATGAATCATTTAATAAAAAATAATAAATATGTATGTTCTAAAGTGGTGTAAGTTATGTGAATGAAGTACGACATTGAAGTTGATGGTTGATGAAGTTTCATGTATTTGTATGGTTTTATCACTGAAAAAAGAATTCACAAAGGCTTTAAGTTCATTTTCATTTTGCCAATAGTAGTTGAATGCTGTAAGGAGTTTCAAGATTTAATGAATGGATACACTATACAGGTAAAGCATTTGCATTATTAGGGAGTTGTTAATATGAAGGTGGACCAGCAGAGGCATCAATCAAGATAGAAACATATCAGTAAAAGTGTAATGTTTCAGTATCAAAACGGAAAGATAAATGGTTATGAGCGGAACATATAATCATATTTTCATTGGTTATAAGGGTATAACTAGAGTGGAAGGAAGGAGGAGTTCGAGTCATCCCAAGAAGGTCCTGGAGGGGGCAATGGAGGTTTTAAGTGGTAGGGGCTTGAGCATAAAGCAGACATGTGTGCATATAGAGACAAATGGAATTTAGAGTTTGACGTGCTTCAAAGAATCGAGGCTACCCTCTTCCTTGGATCAAATCTGATTACCTCCCATTCCTTAGGTGCTGTATGATCCCTATGGATTTAACTTTCCCTATAAACATAAATGTAATGTGAGAGAAAATTCGATGACTGCATACAATACTGCTGCTGTATACCAGGATGGCTTCTTAGGAGCCTCAAGTTAAAGACATAGAATCCAGTGGGACGGGGAACTTGATTGGACAGACAACCCACAAGATTATGAAACTACGTACTCTCAAAGGTTCATTGAATTGAATTGGACCTGCTTTCATCTTACTTGGATCGAACTTGAATGCCTCCCATTCCTCAGGCGATGTATATATCCTATGGAATTAGTACTCCCTCCTAAATATAATAATAATAATATGTATTGGCACTGTAACAGCGTTGGTACCAACAAGAAGTGTAAGAGGTCAAGGCAGAGAGCCATTGGTTTACTCAAGTCGCAAAATAACATGAAAAAAGTACAGAACACAGAGGATGGCAGAGAACAGAGGCAAACAGAACAGCGAGAAATAACTATGCAAGGATAAGATGAGAAGTAAAATGACAGCTTGAAAAATGACATTGCAGCAAAGACCAAATTAGGGCCGAAACTACTACACAGTCACATAAAAAGGAAAATGACTTGTCAAAGACCAAATAATAAGGTTGAGGAGGTAGGGAGAGGATTACACTGAAGATGACAGAGAAGTTTTCGATTAATTAAGCAGAGGATTTGAGGAGGTTTTCACTGAGGAATCAGGGGTGATGCCAGAAAGCAGGGGTGGAAAGGGATAAAAAGCAGATATTGAATAGAAATCAAGATTCACAAGAAAAAGTAACGAAACTACTAAAAAAAGTTGGATACATCTAAGGCCACAGAACCCAACGCCATGTCACCAACAATACTGAAAGAAGGCGATGAACTGTATGATTGTACAGCCATGTTCTACTTTCCCTGAGAAGGTAACCTACCGGACACAAGAAAAACTGCAAACGTGATTCTAATATACAGGCAAGAGGCGACAGACAGACACTGAATTCCAGGCCAGTATCACTGACATGAATACTGCAGGGTGGGCTGTACACACGGGTCTGCAGGATGGGCTAGACACACTGGTCTGCAGGGTGGGCTGGACACACTGGTCTGCAGGGTGGGCTGGACACACGGGTCTGCAGGGTGGGCTGAACACATGGGTATGCAGGGTGGGCTGGACACACTGGTCTGCAGGGTGGGCTGGACACACTGGTCTGCAGGGTGGGCTAGACACACTGGTCTGCAGGGTGGGCTGGACACACTGGTCTGCAGGGTGGGCTGGACACACTGGTCTGCAGGGTGGGCTGGACACACTGGTCTGCAGGGTGGGCTGGACACACTGGTCTGCATGGTGGGCTGTACACACGGGTCTGCAGGGTGGGCTAGACACACTGGTCTGCAGGGTGGGCTGGACACACTGGTCTGAAGGGTGGGCTGGACACACGGGTCTGCAGGGTGGGCTGGACACGGGTCTGCAGGGCGGGCTGGACACACTGGTCTGCAGGGTGGGCTAGACACACTGGTCTGCAGGGTGGGCTAGACACACTGGTCTGCAGGGTGGGCTAGACACACTGGTCTGCAGTGTGGGCTAGACACACTTGTCTGCAGGGTGGGCTGGACACACTGGTCTGAAGGGGCTGGGCTGAGCACGCACGGGTCTGCCAGGGTGGGCTAGACACTGGTGCAGTGTGGAGACACACTTGTCTGCAGGTGGGCTAGACACACTGTCTGCAGGGTGGGCTAGACACACTGGTCTGAGGGTGGGCTGACACACTGGTCTGCAGGTGGGCTGGACACGTCTGCAGGGGGGCTGGACACACTGGTCTGCAGGGTGGGCTGGACACACGGTCTGCAGGTGGGCTGACACGGTCTGCAGGTGGGCTGACACACTGGTCTGCAGGGTGGGCTGGACACACTGGTCTGCAGGTGGGCTAGACACACTGGTCTGCAGGGTGGGCTAGACACACTGGTCTGCAGGGTGGGCTGGACACACTGGTCTGCAGGGTGGGCTGGACACACTGGTCTGCAGGGTGGGCTGGACACACTGGTCTGCAGGGTGGGCTGGACACACTGGTCTGCAGGGTGGGCTGGACACACTGGTCTGCAGGGTGGGCTGGACACACTGGTCTGCAGGGTGGGCTGGATATATCGGGCGGCCGACAAAGGCGACCCCCCGTGGCCGCCCACCTCCACAGTCGGTCCACACCATCTTAATAAACCTATAAATGGCGCACGAAAGCCAACCTCATCCACTTCTCACTTTTTTACTCTCCTTTTCTTCCCCCTCCACCTCCCCTTCATTCTATGTAGCTCTTTTCCTTCTTTCTTTGTCTCATACCTCAATGGTTTTTCCCGTCTCTGTCACTTCTCTCACTTCCTTTCTCTCCTCTTCATCATTTATCAGACGTTTCTCTCAATTTCTCACAGTACTGTGGTTGGAACAACTCGCAAATAACTAACTCACTTTAGACGACGTTTCGATCAGTCTCTAGACCATTTATTTTCTACGACGTTTCGGTCGGTATCTAGACCATTTTTCACGACCTTTCGGTTGGTCTCTAGACCATTTTCCACGACCTTTCGGTCGGTCTCTAGACCGTGACCTGGTGGCAAAAGTTCTCACTTCACAAGGCGAGGGTCCGGGTTTGATTCCCGGCGAAGGGGTAGAAACATCGGACGTGTTTCCTTACACCGGTTGTCTATGTTCACCCATCAGTAAAATAGGTACCTGGGTGTTAGTGGACTGGTGTGGGTCGCATCCTGGGACAAAACTGACCTAACTTGCGGGAAATGCTCAGCATAACAAGCTGCTTCTATATAGTAGTATGTTATTGATGTCAGCTATGGTCTGTATACATTGTACATGTAGTAAATAAAGATATTATTATTATTATTATTATTATTATTATTATTATTAGAAGTAGTAGTAGTAGTAGTAGCAATAGCAGTAGTAGTGGTAATAGTAATAGCGCTAGTAGTAGTACTTGTTGTAGTAATAATAGTAGTATCTGAAGTAATAATAGTAATAGGAGTAATAATGGTAGCAGCAGTAATATTAATAGTAGTAGTATTAGTATAGGAACTAAGAAAAAACTTTTCGTACCATTTTCCATAATTTTTTTTTTTTTTGAGAGGGGAAGTGCAACACGTTTCCTTAAAGAACTGGGTTCCAGACTCATCGACACCACCAGGGACCCAAGGGCAGCCACGTTCATGTTCCAGCGTCTCAGCGTGGCCATCCAGAGGGGAGACGCATGCTGCATACTTGGCTCGCGTCCGGCTTCGGAGGAGCTGAAGGAGATTCATAATCTTTGACATATTGTACCATTGTATTCATGTTCATGTTTGTGTTTTCTATCAATGTATTTCTGTCTGTCTCTCTCTCTCTCTCTCTCTCTCTCTCATATATATATATATATATATATATATATATATATATATATATATATATATATATATATATATATATATATATATATATATATATATATATATATATATGGTATGTCGATCTTCCAGCCTAGGAAAAAAAAACTAATTATTATGGTGTCCAATTCGACTCCCTCTTGAGAATGTAGTTTACAAATACTCTTATACATTGAGCTGTTCAACTTATCTGCTCATCACTGATACGGCCCAAAAAAAAATCTTAATTAAATGCTAATATGTATTTGAAACGATCAGGCTCACAATAAAAATAATAATAAAGATGTGTCTGGGCGGCCAGCATCATACTGACGGTATATTTATGCTGATTTACCGACAATAAAGGAGGATCAGCTGGCTTTCATGATTCAGTCGTTTATTGTCTTCAGTATATTTTATCGCCATTTTGCACTTCAAGACGAGTCGAACTTCACCGGAGTAATAAGCAAAACGCTTGTTATCAGTTTTATTTATATATATATAAAATACGCTTTTGTATTGTCCACAAGAATTATTGTATCAGTACTGAAATCACTCCAAGTGCAATGTGCGTAAACAGCTATGTGAGTGACACTGTACGGTGTGTTGATGGACTCTTGGTGGTGGTGACGGACTCTTGTTGGTGGTGACGGACTCTTGTTGGTGGTGACGGACTCTTGTTGGTGGTGACGGACTCTTGGTGGCGGTGACGGACTCTTGGTGATGGTGACGGACTCTTGGTGGTGGTGACGGACTCTTGGCGGTGGTGACGGACTCTTGGCGGTGGTGACGGACTCTTGGTGGTGGTGACTGACTCTTGGTGGTGGTGACTGACTCTTGGTGATAGTGACGGACTCTTGGTGGTGGTGACGGACTCTTGGTGGTGGTGACGGACTCTTGGTGGTGGTCACGGACTCTTGGTGGTGGTAGACTCTTGGTGACGGATCTTGGTGGTGGTGACGGACTCTTGGTGGTGGTGACGGACTCTTGGTGGTGGTGACAAACTCTTGGTGGTGACGGACTCTTGGCGGTGGTGACGGACTCTTGGTGGTGGTGACGGACTCTTGGTGGTGGTGACGGACTCTTGGCGGTGGTGACGGACTCTTGGTGGTGGTGACGGACTCTTGGTGGTGACGGACTCTTGGCGGTGGTGACGGACTCTTGGTGGTGGTGACGGACTCTTGGTGGTGACGGACTCTTGGCGGTGGTGACGGACTCTTGGTGGTGGTGACGGACTCTTGGTGATGGTGACGGACTCTTGGTGGTGGTGACGGACTTGGTGGTGATGGATTCTTGGTGATGGTGACGGACTCTTGGTGATGGTGACGGACTCTTGATTGAAGAAACTGGAGACTACCTCCTGGATTAAACCTGATGACCCTTCCATGTCTCTCTCCCTCCACTCCCCCTCCCCCTCTTCCCTTCCTCCCCATACTCTGCTTGAACACCCGCGATGAAAAAGCAAAATTTGAAAGCAAGAGGTGTGTTTACCTTAACATAGCCATCAGGCATGGCTGGAGGACCATCAAAGTTGAAAGCAAGAGGTGTATTTACCTTAACATAGCCATCAGGCATGGCTGGAGGTCTCGGAGGGGGTGGACGTGGCTGGAGAGGCAGCCATTTATACTGTTTAGGTTGGAGTCTCTTGTAGTTTTGTGGCTGGCATGACTGGAGGATGTAAGCCAGTGTGTCTCCGTGGGGAGCCCAGCCTCACTCTCTCTAAACTGCTCAATTATGTCAGCACTTAAAGCCCACACCAGGACGGCTGGAGGTATTTAGTGATATGGCTGTGAGCAGTGAGACGGGCGACCAGGGTATAAAGTCCGGAATCTCTTAAATGAGGATACTAAAAAAAGGGTTAATTGAATGTTTCTCTTATGGTGTTCCACTCTCCGAAGCACGATTCGATTAGCTTTTTACTGGGGTTTTATTTCTTCATCAGGGATGTTGAAAATTAAAAATACTCATGTGTCTTCTTCTTATAGTGGCAGGCACCCCAAGGGGAAAAAAAAGTTATATATAAAAAAAGATCGAGATTTCCAGCGCTTGCTTGCATCGAATGGCAATTTTGCATGGTGTTGGCAGCACATTCAGTTTTTTTTTTTTAGTTTAACCGTCTAACTATACCTCAGCGGTGGGTATTGTGGCCAGTTAAATCTTATATATTCTTTTATGTAGCCTACACAAGTCTAATATCTTGAACCGTTAAAAACAAAAATTCTCTACTGTATCCTTGACTATATATATATATATATGTCGTGCCGATTAGGTAAAACTTGGGATTTTGGCTTAAATAGCAACGCTCACCTTGCCATATAAGACAAGTGAAAATTTGTGTATGCAATAATTTCGCCAAAATCATTCTGAACATAACGAAAAAAATATATTTCATTGTCTTTGTTTATTATTAAATTAATGTTAACGTATCTAAAATATATTTAGTTGGGTTAGGCTAAATTAAATTGTGCTTGTTGTAATAAGGTTAGGTAGGTTTTCAAAGTTTCTCTTGGTACAAAATTATAAATCCTTACATTAACATAAATGAAAAAAATATATCTTTAAACGTATAAGAATTTTTTTCGAAAGAACTTAATTTTAGATGAGTTCTTGCTAATTGACCAGTTTTACCTAATCGGCAGACATATTATATTATATATATATATATATATATATATATATATATATATATATATATATATATATATATATATATATATATATATATATATATATATATATATATATATATATATATATATATATATATATATATATATATATATATATATATATATATATATATATATATATATATATATGTGTGCGTGCCGATTAGGTAAAACTGGTCAATTAGCAAGAACTCATCTAAAATTAAGTCCTTTCTAAAATTTTCTCTTATACGTTTAAAGGTATATATTTTTCATTTATGTTAATGTAAGAATTTATAATTTTGTACCAAGAGAAACTTTGAAAACCTACCTAACCTTATTACAACAAGCTCAATTTAATTTAGCCTAACCCAACTAAATATATTTTAGATACGTTAACATTAATTTAATAATAAACAAACACAATGAAATATATTTTTTCGTTAAGTTCAGAATGATTTTGGCGAAATTATTGCATACACAAATTTTCACTTGTCTTATATGGCAAGGTGAGCGTTGCTATTTAAGCCAAAATCGCAAGTTTTACCTAATCGGCACGACATATATATATATATATATATATATATATAACTAAATTAAATATTGGCACCCTGCCTGCTGTGTCCCTATGTGGTAATACCCTATTAATTTCCATAACCTAATATTTTCTGCAGTAGTTCTTGTTCCAATGTTCCCTTCAGTTTCGCTCTTATTATTGCATTCTACGCCTCATTCATTATGGGATTTTATGCATGAACTATTTTCTTGTATCACTTAAATCTGCTGTATACTTCATCCCACATTCTATAGTAAGAAGTCTAAGAGTTTTAGATATATACTAGAAGCCTAGCACCCATAGGTGAACCCTCAATAGGCCCAGGAGCTGTTGATTAATACCCGAAATACGCACACGCTCTGTGAGTCGAGGCCCTCAAAAGAGCCAGGAGCTAGAGCCGAGTCCAAACACTGCAAGGATGAATCACTAGCCGAAACGTAACGGGCGATTTCCGTAGAGTTACCCCGACGAAATAGCGGCCAGGAAGAGAGAGAGAGGCCGTCTCCCATTCACATTACTGAAACCCCGTCTCTCCTCTTACATTACTGAAACCCCGTCTCCCCTCTTACATTACTGAAACCCCGTCTCCCCTCTTACATTACTGAAACCCCGTCTCCCCTCTTACATTACTGAAACCCCGTCTCCCCTCTTACATTACTGAAACCCCGTCTCCCCTCTTACATTACTGAAACCCCGTCTCCCTCTTACATTACTGAAACCCCGTCTCCCCTCTTACATTACTGAAACCCCGTCTCCTCTCTTACATTACTGAAACCCCGTCTCCCTCTTACATTACTGAAACCCCGTCTCCCTCTTACATTACTGAAACCCCGTCTCCCCTCTTACATTACTGAAGCCCCGTCTCCCCTCTTACATTACTGAAACCCCGTCTCCCTCTTACATTATTGAAACCCCGTCTCCCTCTTACATTACTGAAACCCCGTCTCCCTCTTACATTACTGAAACCCCGTCTCCCCTCTTACATTATTGAAACCCCGTCTCCCTCTTACATTACTGAAACCCCGTCTCCCTCTTACATTACTGAAACCCCGTCTCCCCTCTTACATTACTGAAACCCCGTCTCCCCTCTTACATTACTGAAACCCCGTCTCCCCTCTTACATTACTGAAACCCCGTCTCCCCTCTTACATTACTGAAACCCCGTCTCCCCTCTTACATTACTGAAACCCCGTCTCCCCTCTTACATTACTGAAACCCCGTCTCCCCTCTTACATTATTGAAACCCCGTCTCCCCTCTTACATTACTGAAACCCCGGGCGGTGGCCGGGTCACCAAATGGAAAAGACCCTGGGCGATTTCCGTAGAGTTACCCCGACGAAATAGCGGCCAGGAAGAGAGAGAGAGGCCGTCTCCCATTCACATTACTGAAACCCCGTCTCCCCTCTTACATTACTGAAACCCCGTCTCCCCTCTTACATTACTGAAACCCCGTCTCCTCTCTTACATTACTGAAACCCCGTCTCCCCTCTTACATTACTGAAACCCCGTCTCCCCTCTTACATTACTGAAACCCCGTCTCCCCTCTTACATTACTGAAACCCCGGGCGGTGGCCGGGTCACCAAATGGAAAAGACCCTGGTCGGGACATTACCAGCGAACCTCATACTACTACTACTACTACTACTACTACTACTACTACTACTACTACTACTACTACTACTACTACTACTACTACTACTACTACTACTACTACTACTACTACTACTACTACTACTACTACTACTACTACTACTACAACTACTACTACTAGCACCAGGGGCGGATCTACTATGAGACTAATGAAGCATAAGCTTCAAGGGCCCCTAATCCCTGAGGGGCCTCAGAAGCCACTTTAATCCACCATGCTTAAAAAAATTTAAGGGTCCCCCCCTTCAGGGCCCAAAAAATGTAGACCCGCCACTGGTGAAGCCAACACAGCGAGCTTCATGGTAACCAAACCTGTTAGTCTACAATGACAGGCGATGTGATGGACCACAACAGTGTATGAAAAAAATTATTATATGTTTGAATGACGCCATTTTTTTAAATCTGTTTTTGGTTTTAGATCAAAATTACCAGCCAGATAACTAGAGGGGCAGTGTATAGTGTAGCTATGAGGCTGTGTATAGTGCAGCTATGAGGCAGTGTATAGTGTATCTATGAGGCAGTGTATAGTGCAGCTATGAGGCAGTGTATAGTGTAGCTATGAAACAGTGTATAGTGTAGCTATGGGGCAGTGTATAGCGTAGCTATGAGGCAGTGTATAGCGTAGCTATGAGGCAGTGTATAGTGTAGATATGAGGCAGTGTATAGTGTAGCTATGAGGCAGTGTATAGTGTAGATATGAGGCAGTGTATAGTGTAGCTATGAGGCAGTGTATAGCGTAGCTATGAGGCAGTGTATAGTGTAGATATGAGGCAGTGTATAGTGGCGATCTTGCTTCTTAGAACCCTTTCAAAGATTTTTATGATATGGGACGTTAGCGCTATTGGTCTGTAGTTCTTTGCTATTGCTTTACTGCCCCCTTTGGGGAGTGGGGCTATGTCTGTTGTTTTTAGTAACTGCGGGACGACCCCAGTTTCCCTGCTCCCTCTCCATGGGATGTTTAAAGCACGTGATAGGGGCTTCTTGCAGTTCTTGATGAACACGAAGTTCCATGAGTCTGGGCCTGGAGCGAAGTGCATGGGCATGTCATTTATTGCCTTTTCGAAGCCATTTGGCGTCAGGGTAATGTCAGATAGGCATGCGTCTGCCAAGTTTTGTGGCACTCTCATAAAAAATTCATTTAGGTCTTCGACTTTCAGTCTGGTTAGCGGCTCGCTAAAAACTGAGTCATACTGGGACTTTAGTAACTCACTCCTTTCCTTGCTGTCATCTGTGTAGGATCCATCCCGTTTAAGTAGGGGCTTTTAGTTCTTCTCGCGTTTCTTGATTCCTGTAAGATTCTTTTAGTTTTAATTCGATGTTTGCTATTTCTCTGACCAGTGTCTCCCTACGTATTTCAGATATATTGGCCTCTTGTAGCCACTCCGTTATTCTTTGCCTTCGCCTGTATAGGGAGCGCCTCTCTCTTTCTAGTTTACATCTTCTCCTCCTTTTCCTTAAGGGAATTTACCTTGAGCAAACCTCAAGTGCCACAGAGTTAATTTGTTCTAGACATAGGTTAGGATCCTTGATGCTTAGGCTATCTTCCCAGTTTATATAATTTAGGACTTGGTTTACTTGGTCCCACCTTATGTTTTTGTTACTGAAGTTGAATTTGGAGAAGGCTCCCTCGCGGCTGATCCCATTTTGTCGATCTGGGGCTCCCCGCATATATGTCTGGACCACTATTATGTTGTGATCCGAGTATATTGTTTTTGATATGATGACATTTCGTATCAGATACCCAAGTGTTGCATATGTGTCTAATTTAACAGATCATCATTGTTGGTGAAGATGAGGTCCAGCGTATTCGGTGGGACCAATAAGGTAGGATTTGAAGTATGCAAGTGCATGACCTCTTATACCATAGTGGTCAAGTTTGTGGAGTAGGATGCTGTGGTTTACTGTGTCGAAAGCTTTGCTTAGGTCAATAAAAAGTCCTAAGTAATGTGAGCTAAATTAGGCACGCACATTCCATTCCTTAATATATTCTGTGCTAATCCTATTTCTTTTGAACACAAATCAACATTAATATATTTATATATTTTTTTGAAATCCATTGTCATGAAATGTACCAACATGCTTAATTAATCTATGTAAATACACACAAAGATTTTCTACCGATGTCTATCAAACCAATACCACCATTAACGTCTTCCGACATAACCATTCACTTCCCTTGTCCCACACATACTTATAATAATAATATCTTTATTTCTACAAGTACATGTGCAAGGTATACAGTCCTAGGTTACATCAGTGACATACTACTATATAGAAAGCCCCTTGTTATGCAGAGTATTTCGGGCAAATTAGGTCTGTGTCCCAGGATGCGACCCACACCAGTCTACTAACACCCAGGTGCCCATTTTACTGATGGGTGAACATAGACAACCGGTGTAAAGAAACACACCCAATGTTTCTACCCTCGTTGGGAATCGAACGCAGACCCTCACCGTGTGAAGCGAGAGCTTATAATAATAATAATAATAATAATAATAATAATAATAATAATAATAATAATAATAATAATAATAATAATAATAATAATAATAATAATAATAATACTTTATTTAGACATGGTACAATGATACATAGTTGGGTAGACATGATACATAGGTATTAATGAGATGTACATGCCAAAAGCCCCTAATATGCTGTGCATTGCGGGCATTCTTAGGACTATTTAATAGTAGACTATGTACATGGTAAAAAATTATGGTTGATAATTTATAAAATAAGTATAATTGTGTATCTAAGTTATAAAGTTTGAATATAAGTTGAACATATCAATTAATTGTAGCAATGCAACTAATTGAGTGAGATAACAATTTAAAACAATTAATTGCATTGCAGTTACAGTTTACGTGGTCATTATAATGTAAATGTTATAGAAACAGTTAGCTTAGTATGTATTATTCATAACAGGTTTTTACATTTAAGTGATTAATCAGGTTTTTACATTTAAGTGATTATTCTTCTTTGTTGAGAATGTTTGATATTGAGCATTTAGGTTTGGGTGAGAAGGTGGTTTTTTAGCATCGTTTTGAATTGGGGTACAGGCAGGGTTTCTTTGGCAATGACAGGTAATGAATTCCAAATTTTCGTGCCTTTTATATGCATTGAGTTTTTACATAGTGTTAGATGGACACGGGGAACATCGAGGAGTGATCTGTGTCTAGTGTTATGGTCATGTGTCCTGTTAAAATTGGTAAGGAGAAGTTTGAGTGGTGGGTTAATATTTGCATAGAGTGTTCTATGTATGTAATAGGCACAGTAAAAAGTATGAATGTCTTGTATGGTGAGTAAGTTTAGGTTTTTGAATATTGGTGGAGTATGTTGTCTGGAGTGTGAATGTGTTATCATTCTAACTGCTGCCTTTTGTTGTGTTATTAATGGTCTGAGATGAGTTATTGATGTAGAGCCCCATGCGCAGATTCCATAGGTGAGGTAGGGGTAAATGAGTGAGTGATATAGGGTAAGGAGAGCTGATTGTGGAACATAGTACCGTATCTTGGATAGTATTCCCACGGTCTTTGAGACTTTCTTGGAAATTTGTTGTATATGTGTCTGAAATTTGAGGCCACTGTCAAGATGGATTCCTAAGAATTTTCCCTCTGTGAGTTTTGTGATAGGGGACCCGTTTATCATTATGTTAAGTGGTGCGTTTGTAGTTCTGTTCCCAAACTGGATAAAATAGGTTTTATCAATATTGAGAGTAAGTTTGTTGGTCATCATCCAGGTAGATATTTTCTGCAATTCAGTATTTACAGTGTTGGCTAGTATGTCTGGGCTTGGGTGCGAGATAACGTATGTAGTGTCATCTGCAAATAGTATGGGTTTGAGTAGTTGAGATGCATTTAGCCACCAGGCTAAATATATATATTTCTACAATCTTCAGATTATGTCCACGTATTGTATTGATAAAGTTACTGCACAAGGATTATAATTAAAATATTTTATTTCTTTGAGCCTTTCAAATAATGTAGATACATGGGTAGGCGCAGAGTAAAATAGAAAGTGGAAAAGAAAGCCTATTATGTAAGTCTTCTTGCGTAGTTAACTTCAGTCATAAATACTATAAGAGAGGGACCCAATGCCAAAATGATAAATTACAAAAGAATTACATATTATTTAAGCAGATTCAGTGTTCAGTTTTGTGGCGTGACTGAGAAGAGATGGTGAATATAAAGCAAGTTACTTAAATTACAGTACAAGACTTAAATTACTATACAGATCCAGTGGGACAATATATGTTGCCAATTTTAAATGAGAATCGAGAGAGTTGAAGACGAGTTAAAGGAGAGTTAAAGACGAGTTAAAGGAGAGTTGAAGACGAGTTAAAGGAGAGTTGAAGACGAGTTAAAGGAGAGTTGAAGACGAGTTAAAGGAGAGTTGAAGACGAGTTAAAGGAGAGTTGGAAGCAAGTTGTAGACGAAGTGAATAAGTAAGTAAATAAGTTTATTCAGGTATACACAGTTACATAGATTATCATACATATTATTATTATATTATTATTATTATTATTATAGCAGCGTAAGTAAAGAGAACCTAGGATAACCCAGAAACACTTGAAAGGCGAAACGTCTACAACATAAAGTTATCCGATGTTGCACGTGTGTCTAATTCGTCATCAAATATATATTAATGTGATTTTAATAATAGACATCGTGGATACAAACATTGTGTTGATCAAGAGAGTAAAGTGCAACTTAGGAACCTGACTTACCATGTCTGTGGTACAAAATTTTTTAAGACTTTTTTAACCAAGAATATGTAAGTATTATTTATTATAATCAAGGGTATGTATGTATTATTTATCATAATCAAGGGTATGTAGGTATTATTTATCATAATTATCATAGATGGGAATTATAGTTTACGAAAGGAAAGGTTGTTGGTGGAGTGAGTTGCCAGTGAAGGAATTTGTTGTGTTGTTTGTGAGGGTGAAGCTGCGGCCGCGGCGGTGCTGGTCCTTCTTGCCGCAGCCGCCGCCACAACAACAACTGTCATATTCATCTGAGTTCATCCAGCAGCTGTGTTCAATAATCCTCACTCCAGTGTGCTCACAGTCTTCCACAATGACTGCTAACTTTGATGCCGTGAGAATCAAGAAGCTTAAACTTGAGGTTGTTGTGTTATTATGAGATACATGAGACCATGTATCTTGACTCCTCTCATGCTGGGTAAGCTTACAACACTTCCTTCATGTACTCTTTATTTATATATTTATCAGTGTACATGATGTTTATGTAGTTAACACCTTCATACATTGGAACACCTATTTCAGCGTAGTATATTTTATGAAGTTAATGCTTCACATGCCGGCTTCCAGTTGATGTTATTGTTATGCTAGGCATAGCTAGGTTAGCTACATGTGAGTATAACTACGTTCGTTATCAAACCTGCCTAGCATGGGCCAGTAGGCCTGCTGCACTACCTCATGTTCAAATACTCCACATGCTACAACTGACAACCCTCACAGTTTATAATAGTAATGAGAAGTCGCAAAAATATTAGTTTGGAAGTCTTGAGGTTGGAAGGCAGTTTATATTATGGTCGGAGCCCTCACTCTGGACCGTTTGCTACCGCGCGCTACCAAGCGGTCCAGAGTGAGGGATCGGATATTAATATAAATGCCTTCCAGTCTCAAGACTTCAATCTAAAATTTCTGTGACTTCTTTAATATAACCTATGATGGTTGTTAGTCGTAGCATGTGGCCTGGCTGGCAAAGCTCCCGCTTCACACTTGGTTTAGCGCTTCTATTTGATTATAATAATAATAATCCCGCTTCACACGCTGATGGTCCGGGTTCGATTCCCGGCAGGGGTGCAAACACTGGACGTTTCCTTACACCTGTTGCCCTGTTCATCTAGCAAGTAGGTACCTGGGTGTTAGTCGACTGGTGTGGGTCGCATCCTGGGGGAAAAGATAGAGGACTCCAATGGAAATAAGATAGTCCCTCGATAATGCACTGCCTTTCTTGGGTTATCCTGGGTGGCTAACCCTCCGGGGTTATAAATCCGAACAAAATCTTAAGAACATAAGAGAGAAGGAGCACTGCAGTACGCCTATAGGCATGTAATGACTTCCTGAACTTTGGTGATGTTTTAAGTGATGGAACTGGTGGACGAGCTGCAGTACTGGGAGTCACTGGGAAAGCATATGGGACATGCATTACTACAAAATAACCGAACAAAATGCTTTTACTATAAAAATCTGAAATAGTTGTGGCATTTGAAAAGGTAGATTATGGTAATGAATATATTATTGTGTATATGAATTACATTAAGGCTTTTGATAGCATTCCACATTGGAGGTTATTGAGGAAAGTAGAGGCATGGAATAGATTTTTTTCCTGGATTGAGGCATGGTTGACAGGCAACAAAGAGTTTGCATAAACTGGGAGAAATCAGAGTAGGGATAAGAACATAAGAACATAAGAAAGATGGAACACTGCAGTAGGCCTACTGGCCCATTCGAGGCAGGTCCAAGTCTCCCATCGGCTTAAGCCAATGCCCCGAACCAGCCAGGTCAGGTTGCATTCACTTAAGGAAGGAGCACGGCATCTGACCTAGTAGCACAAACTAGTCAGGTCCAACTCACACCCACCCACACCCACCCACACCCACCCACACCCACTCATATTTATCTAGCCTAATTTTAAAACTACACAACGTTTTAGCCTCTATAACTACTCGGGAGTTTGTTCCACTCATCGACAACTCTATTACCAAACCAATTCTTTCCTATATCCTTCCTGAATCTGAATTTATCCAACTTAAAACCATTACTGCGAGTCCTGTCAATACTAGATATTTTTAGCACGCTATTTACATCACCTTTATTTATTCCCGTTTTCCATTTATACACCTCAATCATATCCCCCCTAATTCTACGCCTTTCTAGAGAGTGCAGATTCAGGGCCCTCAGTCTATCCTCATAGGGAAGATTTCTGATACATGGAATCAACTTAGTCATCCTCCTTTGTACGTTTTCCAGAGCATTTATATCCATTCTGTAATACGGTGACCAAAACTGTGCAGCATAATCTAGATGAGGCCTAACCAAGGATATATAGAGTTGAAGAACAACCTGAGGACTCCTATTATTTATGCTTCTTGATATGAAGCCAAGGATTCTGTTCGCTTTATTGCGAACACTTATGCACTGCTGTCTTGGTTTTAGATTACTGCTAACCAGAACTCCTAAATCCTTTTCGCAATCAGTAGTATTCAGATCTACATTATGTAGTATATATGTGGCATGGTTATTGTCCTGTCCAATATTTAGAACTTTGCATTTATCTATATTAAACTGCATCTGCCACTTCTCTAATGTCCTCATTTGAATGAATTGGACGGCCTATTTTGGTGTCATCGGCAAACTTGCTTATGTCGCTATTTATTCCCTCATCTATGTCGTTTATGTAGATTGTGAACAACAAGGGGCCCAATACTGACCCCTGTGGAACACCGCTTGTGACGCTTCCCCACTCTGATTTCTCCCCATTTATGCAAACTCTCTGCTGTCTATTTGTCAACCATGCCTCTATCCAGGAAAAAATTTCTCCTCCTATTCCGTATGCCTTAATTTTCCCCAATAGTCTCTGATGTGGGACTCTATCAAAAGCCTTACAGGGGTCAGTATTGGGCCCCTTGTTGTTCACAATCTACATAAACGACATAGATGAGGGAATAAATAGCGACATAAGCAAGTTTGCCGATGACACCAAAATAGGCCGTCCAATTCATTCAAATGAGGACATTAGAGCACTCCAGGACGATTTGAATAGACTGATGCAGTGGTCGGAGAAGTGGCAGATGCAGTTTAATATAGATAAATGCAAAGTTCTAAATATTGGACAGGACAATAACCATGCCACATATAAACTAAATAATGTAGATCTTAATACTACTGATTGCGAAAAGGATTTAGGAGTTCTGGTTAGCAGTAATCTAAAACCAAGACAGCAGTGCATAAGTGTTGCAATAAAGCAAACAGAATCCTTGGCTTCATATCAAGAAGCATAAATAATAGGAGTCCTCAGGTTGTTCTTCAATTCTATATCCTTGGTTAGGCCTCATCTAGATTATGCTGCACAGTTTTGGTCTCCGTATTACAGAATGGATATAAATGCACTGGAAAATGTACAAAGGAGGATGACTAAGTTGATTCCATGTATCAGAAATCTTCCCTATGAGGATACACTGAGGGCCCTGAATCTGCACTCTCTAGAAAGGCGTAGAATTAGGGGGATATGATTGAGGTATATAAATGGAAAACAGGAATAAATAAAGGGGATGTAAATAGCGTGCTAAAATATCTTGTATTGACAGGACTCGAAGCAATGGCTTTAAGTTGGATAAATTCAGATTCAGAAGGGATATAGGAAAGCATTGGTTTGGTAATAGTTGTCGATGAGTGGAACAAACTCCAGTACAGTTATAGAGGCTAAAACGTTGTGTAGTTTTAAAAATAGGCTAGATAAATATGAGTGGGTGCGGGTGGGTGTGAGTTGTACCTGACTAGTTTGTGCTACTAGGTCAGATGCCGTGCTCCTTCCTTAAGTGAATGTAACCTGACCTGGCTGGGTCAGGGCATTGGCTTAAGCCGGCGGGAGACTTGGACCTGCCTCGCATGGGCCAGTAGGCCTGCTGCAGTGTTCCTTCTTTCTTATGTTCTTATGTTCTTAAGTTGATTCCATGTATCAGAAGTCTTCCCTATGAAGATAGACTGAGGGCCCTGAATCTGCACTCTCTAGAAAGGCGTAGAATTAGGGGGGATATGATTGAGGTGTATAAGTGGAAAACAGGAATAAATAAAGGGGATGTTAATAGCGTGCTAAAAATATCTAGTATTGACAGGACTCGCAGCAATGGCTTTAAGTTGGATAAATTCAGATTCAGGAAGGATATAGGAAAGCATTGGTTTGGTAATAGTTGTCGATGAGTGGAACAAACTCCCGAGTACAGTTATAGAGGCTAAAACGTTGTGTAGTTTTAAAAATAGGCTAGATAAATATATGAGTGGTTGCGGGTGGGTGTGAGTTGGTTCTGACTAGCTTGTGCTACTAGGTCAGATGCCGTGCTCCTTCCTTAAGTGAATGTAACCTGACCTGGATGGGTCGGGGCATTGGCTTAAGCCGGTGGGAGACTTGGACCTGCCTTGCATGGGCCAGTAGGCCTGCTGCAGTGTTCCTTCTTTCTTATGTTCTTATGTCTCCCACCGGCTTAAGCCAATGCCCCGACCCAGTTATGTCAGGTTACATTAACTTAAGGAAGGAGCACGGCATCTGACCTAGTAGCACAAGCTAGTCAGGACCAACTCTCACCCACCTGCACCTACTCATATATTTATCTAGCCTATTTTTAAAACTACACAATGTTATATCTATGCTTCCTGCACTTGCAATTAATCTTAGCTCATCTATCTTATTTCTTACACTCCTGCTATTAGTATAGTAAACCTTAAGGGAGCTAGTCTCTCACTGCCCTCTGCTGTCTCCCTTTGTTTGCTGACCTGATTCATTGTCTTTATTTGTAACTGTCTTTTTAAACATTGTTTTCAACCCCAGTGCTGTGACCTGACTGTTTCCGCCCACACACCAATACCTCTATCTTCTATCAGTTTAAAATCCTAGACATGTCAGCAATGGCCCTCTCGATCGAGTTGGCAAATGCTACCACCCCTGCCCCAGGGAGATTTACCCCATCCCTTACATACATATCATGCTTGCCATAAAAGTTGAGTCACCAACCACAAGAATTTGCTTACCTCTATTAGCAGGGGAGGTAGTACCTTTACCTTCACTGACCACTGAAGTACACATCCTGAAGAACAGAGAAGCGATTTCCTACCTTCAAATCTTTTCTTAACTTTCCTTATTTTGATGCTCCTCCCATTACTGGGAACCATCTGCCACTTGCAGGTGCTGGACTGCTGCTCTCTGCTGGGAGCCTTATGTCAAATATGATTTTCTGAACATTGGGTCATATAGTTTAATTTTTTATTTTGTGTATCTTCTTTATTTCAATGCACTGGCCGCATCCCATCGAAGCAGGGTGGCACAGTTTTGGTCACCGTATTACAGAATGGATATAAATGCTCTGGAAAACGTACAAAGGAGGATGACTAAGTTGATCCCATGTATCAGAAATCTTGCCTATGAGGATAGACTGAGGGCCCTGAATCTGCACTCTCTAGAAAGGCGTAGAATTAGGGGTGATATTTTTGAGGTGTATAAATGGAAAACAGGAATAAATAAAGGGGATGTAAATAGCGTGCTAAAAATATCTAGTATTGACAGGACTCGCAGCAATGGCTTTAAGTTGGATAAATTCAGATTCAGGAAGGATATAGGAAAGCATTGGTTTGGTAATAGAGTTGTCGATGAGTGGAACAAACTCCCGAGTACAGTTAGAGGCTAAAACGTTGTGTAGTTTTAAAAATAGGCTAGATAAATATATGAGTGGGTGCGGGTGGGTGTGAGTTGGTTCTGACTAGCGTGTGCTACTAGGTCAGATACCGTGCTCCTTCCTCAAGTGAATGTAACCTGACCTGGATGGGTCGGGGCATTGGCTTAAGCCAGTGGGAGACTTGGACCTGCCTCGCATGGGCCAGTAGGCCTGCTGCAGTGTTCCTTCTTATGTTCTTATGAACCATATAATAACTGTGAGCAGTTCTAAGGGTGGTTCTTAATTTTTTATTTTGTGTATCTTTATTTCAATGCACTGGCCGCATCCCATCGAAGCAGGGTGGCGCAAAAAGAAAAACGAAAGTTCCTCTTTATAAATTTAGTAATGTATACAGGAGAAGGGGTTACTAGCCCCTTGCCCCTGGCATTTTAGTAGCTTATTTTGTGGATGTATTAATATTTAGTTTGTCTGTGATAGTGAATGCTTCTTAACCCTTTCAGAGTCCAAGGCCATTTTTGGAAGGGGTGCACCAGTGTCCAAGAATTAAAAAAAAAATTCTTATTTTTTCTTGTGAAATGGTAGAGAATCTTTTTCTGAAAGTAATAAAATAAAAAGTACGAAATTTGATTGAAAATTGACGAAATTATGCTCTCGTGAATTTTGATGTGTCAGCGATATTTACACATTGGCGATTTTGCCGACTTTGACTCCCATTTTAGGCCAATTACATTATTCCAGTATACCAAATTCTTAGCTATTTCACTAGTATTACTTCTATTCTATCGATTGAGCACAAGAAATCGCCCAGTCAACTGTTTCAACTACAAAATAGTGATTGGAAATTGGTAATTTAGCCAATTTAACTCAGTTCAAAATATTCCAATTTCAAAATAGGGTGCAGAATAAACAATGCAGGCATTCCTGGCACTAAACTAACATTTCCTCTGTTCTCTGTTTTCAGTCTTTACAAATGAATTCCATTTTTATTTTTTATTCACATAATGAATTTTTATTCAAACCAAAAAATGGAAGATTTACTGTTGTGCAATAATGTTGTAATTGTACAAATAATATCGCAACATTTGTGAACGTATATTAGACCCACCAGTTGGCGCTTATTAGACATGAGGTCATTTGTTTACTCTTGAACATCGGCCAAAATTTAACATTTCTGCTATTTTGAGCTCAGTTTCAAGCCATTTCCAGTACTAAAACCAATCAAAATCATCTCTATATCTGTAATATATCTTCCATTCTATCAAATGAGACCAGGAAATCGCAAATAAAACTATAAAAATATACGAAAAAACACTGCAAAGTCGCTGTTTTAATCGAAAATTACGGTTTGTTTTTTCTCATTATGCACTGTGTGCTGCAGGATTTGTTTTATGTGGTGCACACTTACCACATAGATATATTCTCTCATATCCAGGCCCAAATTTACCGCTCAAAGCTTATGAGTGAGCTGAGCTCATGACGTAGAACTACGGTTTGGACCCAGAACTCAGCCGTAGAACTACGGCACGGACCCTGAAAGGGTTAAACTGTCCACACGTAGATCTACGTTTACGTGCGTAGCACTCCGAACGTAGATCTACATTTTTTTTAAATGCTTTCAACCTTGCCACGATAAGCCTGAGTTGCCTAGACATTAGAGAATGGGTCTGCGCACTCAGTGTGCACAGTATTACAAAATTTGGGGATGCCAAAAAAAAATGCGCTCTTCATTTTAACCCTTTCAGGGTTTTTGACGTACTAGTAAGTCTTACGCACCAGGGTGTTTGGCGTACTAGTACGCCTAAATTCTAGCACCCTCAAATCAAGCAGAAACAGGCTGGTAGGCCTAGATGTGAGAGAATGGGTCTGTGCGGTCAGTGTGCGCAGTATAAAAAAATCCTGCAGTACACAGTGCATAGTGAGGAAAAAAAACTCTGACCGTGTTTTTGATTTAAAACAGCGACTTTGCAGTCTGTTTTCGTATGGTATTTATGGTTGTATTCTCGTTTTTTTGGTCTCATTTGATAGAATAGAAGATATATTAGAGAAATAGATAATTTTGATTGGTTTCTCGATGACAAGTACCTAGAAATTGAGCGCAAAGTAGCAAAAATGTTTGATTTTTGCCGATGTTCAAGAGTAAACAAATCACGCCATGCATCCAATACACATCAACTGGCGATGGCTTTAAGTTTGATAAATTCAGATTCAGGAAGGATATAGGAAAGCATTGGTTTGGTAATAGAGTTGTCGATGAGTGGAACAAACTCCCGAGTACAGTTAGAGGCTAAAACGTTGTGTAGTTTTAAAAATAGGCTAGATAAATATATGAGTGGGTGCGGGTGGGTGTGAGTTGGACCTGACTAGTTTGTGCTACTAGGTCAGATGCCGTGCTCCTTCCTAAAGTGAATGTAACCTGACCTGGCTGGGTCGGGGCATTGGCTTGGGCCGGTGGGAGACTTGGACCTGCCTCGCATGGGCCAGTAGGCCTGCTGCAGTGTTCCTTCTTGTGTTCTTGTGAGTCTTAATATTCTTGCACAAGCGCGCTGATATTATTTATACCGTTTTTACAATGATGCAATAGTATACAGAAAATCTTCTATTTTTTGAGAATAAAAATTCAAAATGGAAAGCAAAAGTAATGTAAGAGGGGCCTGGAGACGTGACTAATGAACAGATAAAATGTTAATTGGTGGTTTCTTGTACTCAATCGATAGAACAATTGGAATTATAGAATAATAGCAATGATTTTAGTAGACTGAAATTGGCTGAAAATAGGGCTCAAAGTGGGCGAAATCGCTGATGCGTAAATATCGTCAATACTGCTAATTTTGCAAGAGCATAATTTCGTTAGTTATTCACCAAATTTCATACTTTTGGTGTCATTATGATCGGAAAAAGATGCTGTCGGGGGTCTCGACCCTGAAAGGGTTAAACGAAAAGAACAATTAATTTTTTTCTCAATATTCAGAGCGCAATGCACACGTCAACATAGATCTACGTGTGGACAGTTTAAGGGTTAAGATTGGCATTAAATTTTCAATATTAATATTGAACTGCATTAGAAACTTGGGCTGCACAGTACTATGCTTTCTATGTGTATTAAGGCAGAGGAGCTAGACTAGGCTTATGCAATGTGGGAATCCTTTCTAGGATAGTGACAAAAAAAGCCACTTATTTCAGCTTTTCATAAAAGTTTCATAGTTCATGTGAAATATTAATAGATGATCATCACTGTTGCATCTTCAATAAGTCCTCATTCAATCATTATGGATAGCTGAATATTTTGAATGTTTTGTAATTGTATCCTAATGTTTTAATTGATCCAAGACAAGGTATTGAGGCACTGTAGTGTAAATTTTTCCTTTACCTGTAACATGAAGATTAAAGATTCTTAAATATTAAGCAATGTGCTTACAAAAGATATTTATTTTAATTTAATGTAACATGCTTGTGGTTGTTTTGTAGGAGGTATGGCTGCCAGTTCTTCTCTTGCCCACCATGATTGGTTCCTTGGGTCTCTCACCAAGAAGGTTGATCATTATTAAAGCCACTATGGACTGGAAATGTCTTAAGGTAAGTGAACAGAACCAGTAGGCAGGTGTTGTGGTTGTTTCCTCTGCTGCCTGGGTGATAACTCAGTAAGTGGCTTACTGAGCAGGATGAAAGATAGTGGTAGTCTTCGTACATGTTCCCCTCCTTTCTCGTTCTGTGGCGCATGTTCTTTCTTCTGCCAAATATTTTAATTTTCATTTTTCAGTGGTCATTTACATGTACATTTTTAATTTCTGCAGTATGAAAGTTTAAATAATTTTAATTTTAAGATTTGTAACACTATCACTCACTGAATCACTGTCTTGCCAGAGGCATGCAGATACTACAGTTTGGATGCAGGCACTGTACTTTCCACACCTTCAAGACTCAAGTATGGCTAACCAGTTTTCCTGAATCCTTTCATAATGTTACCCTGTTCACACTCCAACAGCACTGAGTCCTAAAATCTGCTTTCCTCCACTGCTATCTTAATATGCTCACACGTCTCTCCTTAATATCTAAGCCCCTCTCACACAAAACCTTCTCTACCCCTGCCTTCCCTCCACTGCAGATTTATACACCTAATCTATCCTATTTTGCTCCATCCAAATCACCTCAACAATCCCTCTTCAGCCCTCTGGATAATACTTTTAGTATTATCCTCTGGATAATACTTTTAGTATTATCCTCTGGATAATACTTTTAGTACAGTATTATCCTCTGGATAATACTAAAAGTATAGTGTGAATAGTTCAGCCTTCTGGATAATACTTTTAGTATTATCCAGAGGGCTAAACTATTCACACTACACATTGCCCTCAAACACATGTCCACTGCCTCCAGCCTCCTTGCTGCAACATTCTCAATCCATGCTTCACACTCTTGTAAGAGTGTTGGTACCACTGTACGCTCATACATTCCCCTTTGTCTCCATTGATAATGTTCTTATTCTCTACAGTTGCCTCGTTGTACCACTAACCTTTTCTCCTCTTCACTTCTATGGTTTGCCTTATCTTTCATAGACCCATCTACCAACAAGTCCACTCCCAAATATCTGACAACCTTTGCTATATCCATACTCCCTCCTTCCAGTCTGATATCCAATCTTTCATTACCTAAATTTTTTGTTGCCCTCATCACTTTGCTCTTTCCTATGTTCAATTTTAATTTTTGTCTTTTACATACCCTCCCAAACTTGTCCGAACCTTTGTTCAGACGAGTTTGGGTAAATAACAAAAAGGCACAATACCGTGACTGGAACAATATACAGTGGTCCCTCGGTTTTCGTGCATCTCCAAACTCGAACATTTATGTAAGTGTATTTTCGTAAGTGCTGTTGCAAGTGTATTTTTTGGGGGTCTGAAATAGACTAACCTACGTGACATTATTTCTTAAGGAAGTAAATTCGTAAGGTAATGACACTTGAGCAGCATTCTGGAACGAATTTTCGGCAAAAACCGAGGGACCACCATACTGTACAAATAACACGTACATAAGAGAGAGGAGCTTACGACAACGTTTCGGTCCGACTTGGAACATTTACAAAGTCACACAAACAAAAAGGAGAGGAGAGAGTATACTAGTACCATCCGACTTATGACCGAGCTTGGTTCTGACCAACCGGTCGTAAGTCATAATGGACATAAGTCGAACCTTAGAAAATTACCGACATACTGGGTAGGGCACAATGTCAAACCTTTGCTGTATAAAATACCTACATAGTATCATGTTACTTTTTACTAAATATTTTACTGCTGTAAATCAACATCACAGTTATTGTAATGATTTTATTTTATTGTTTTATTTTTGTATTCAAGGATTATATGGATTAAAATAAGGGTCGGATGCGAAAAGTGGGTCATAATAAGCGTGTATGCACCTGGAGAAGAGAGGAGTGTAGAGGAGAGAGAGAGAGAGAGATTTTGGGAGATGTTAAGCGAATGTATAGGAACTTTTGAACCAAGTGAGAGTAATTGTGGTAGTGGACCTAAATGCTAAAGTAGGAGAAACATGTAGAGAGGGTGTGGTAGGTAAGTTTGGGGTGCCATGTGTAAATGATAATGGGAGCCCTTTGATTGAACTTTGTATAGAAAGGGGTTTAGTTATAGGTAATACATATTTTAAGAAAGAGGATAAATAAGTATACAGTGGTCCCTCGGTTTTCGCCGAAAATTCGTTCCAGAATGCTGCTCAAGTGCCATTACCGAACGAATTTACTTCCTTAAGAAATAGTCACGTAGGTTAGTCTATTTCAGACCCCCAAAAATACACTTGCAACAGCACTTACAAAAATACACTTACATAAATGTTCGAGTTTGGAGATGCACGAAAACCGAGGGACCACTGTACAAGATATGATGTAGGGCGTAATGACAGTAGTTTGTTGGACTATGTATTGGTAGATAAGACTTTAGTAGACTTCAGGATGTACATGCTTATAGAGGGGCCACAGATATATCAGATCACTTTTTAGTTATAGCTACAGTGGGAGTAAAAGGTGGATGGGATACAAGGAAAATAGAAGCAGTAAGTAAGAGAGGTGAAGGTTTATAAACTAAAAGAGAAGGCAGTTAGGGTAAGATATAAACAACTATTGGAGGATAGATGGGCTAGTGAGAGTGTAGGGAATGGGGTCGAAGATGTATGAAGTAGATTTAAAAATGTAGTGTTTAGTGTGTTCAGCAGAAGTTTGTGGTTACAGGAAAGTGGGTGCGGGAGGGAAGAAGAGCGATTGGTGGAATGATGATGTAAAGAGTAGTAAGGGAGAAAAAGTTCTCATATGAGAGGTTTTTACAAAGTAGAAGTGATGCAAGGAGGGATGAGTATATGGAGAGAAAGAGAGGTTAAGAGAGTGGTGAAGCAATGTAAAAAGAGAGCAAATGAGAGAGTGGGTGAGATGTTATCAACAAATTTTGTTGAAAATAAGAAAAAGTTTGAGTGAGATTAATAAGTTGAGGAAGCCTAGGGAACAAATGGATTTGACAATTAAAAATAGGAGAGGAGAGTTATTAAATGGAGAGTTAGAGGTACAGTGGACCCTCGGTTAACGAATACCCCGGAAATCGTGCAATCATGTAAGTATAATTTTGTAAGTTCTTGTGGAAGTGTATTTTTGGGGGTCTGAAATAGACTAACCTACGTGAAATTTTTCCTTAAGGTAGTAAATTCGTTCGGTAATGGCACTTGAGCAGACTTCGGGAGTGAAGTTTTTACGAAACTCGGGGGTCCACTGTATCGGGAAGATGGAGGGAATATTTTGAGGAGTTGTTAAATGTTGATGAAGACAGGGATGCTGTGATTTCGTGTATAGGGCAAGGAGGAATAACATCTTGTAGGAGTGGAAGAGCCAGTTGTGAGTGTGGGGGAAGTTTGTGAGGCAGTGGGTAGAATGAAAGGGGGTAAGGCAGTTGGGATTGATGGGATAAAGATAGAAATGTTAAAAGCAGGTGGGGATATAGTTTTGGAGTGGTTGGTGCTATTAACCCTTTCGGGGTTTTGGTCGTACTAGTACGGCTTGCGCCCTGGGGTTATGGACGTACTAGTACGCCTAAATTCTAGCGCCGTCAAATCAAGCAGAAACAGGCTGTTAGGCCTAGATGTGATAAATGGGTCTGTGAGGTCAGTGTGTGCAGTATAAAAAAATCCTGCACTGCATAATGAGGAAAAAAAAACTGACCGTGTTTTTGGTTTAAAACAGCGATTTTGCAGTCTATTTTCGTATGGTATTTATGCTTGTATTCTCGTTTTCTTAGTCTCATTTTATAGAATAGATGATATATTACAGAAATAGAGATAATTTTGACTGGTTTCACGATGACAAGTACCTTCAAACTGAGCGCAAAGTAGCGAAAATGTTCGATTTTGGCCGATGTTCAAGAGTAAACAAATCACACCATGCGTCCAATACACATCAACTGGAGAGTCTAATATTCTTGCAGAAGTGCGCTGATATTATTTATACCATTTTTACAATGATGCAGTTGTATACATAACAGTAAATCTTCTATTATTTGTGAGAATAAAAATTCAAAATGGAAAGCAAAAGTAATGACTAATGAACAGAGATGTTATTTTATTGCCAGGAATGTCTGCCTTGTTTATTATGGACCCTATTTTGAAATTGGCATCGTTTGAAATTTGTGTGAAATTGGCCAAATTGCCATTTTCTGACCACTATTTTGGGTAGTTTAAATTGGTAAATAGGCGGTTTCTTGTACTCAATCGATAGAAGAAATGGAGTTCTAGCGAAATAGCTATAATTTTAGTAGACTGAAACATTGGAATTTGCCGAAAATAGGGCTCAAATTGGGCGATATCGCTGATGTGTAAATGTCATCGATACCGCTAACTTCGCGAAAGCATAATTCCGTTACTTTTCGATCAAATTTAATAATTTTTGTGGCGTTATGAATCAGAAAAAGATTCTCTTATCATTTCATAAGAAAAAATAATTTTTTTTTTAAATTCTTGGACTCTGAGAACGAGTTTCGGAGAGGGTCCTTGGACCCCCAAATGGTTAATAAATGTATGGAAGAGGGTAAGGTACCTAGGGATTGGCAGTGTGTGTGTATTGTTCCTTTGTATAAAGGCAAAGGGGACAAAAGAGAGTGCAAAAATTATAGGGGAATAAGTCTGTTGAGTGTACCTTGTAAAGTGTATGGTAGTTATTATTGAAAGAATTTAGAGTAAGACAGAGCAGGATAGCAGATGAACAAGGGGGCTTTAGGAAAGGTAGGGGGGTGTGTAGACCAAGTGTTTACAGTGAAACATATAGGTGAACAGTATTTGGATAAGGGTAAAGAGGTTTTTGTGGCATTTATGGATTTGGAAAAGGCGTATGATAGGGGGGCAATGTGGCAGATGTTGCAGGTGTATGGAATAGGAGATAGGTTACTGAAAGCAGTGAAGAGTTTTTATGAGGATAGCAAGGCTCATGTTAGTGTGTGTAGGAGCTAGGGGGACTATTTCACAGTAAAAGTGGGCCTTAGACAAGGATGTGTGATGTCACTGTGGTGGTTCAATATATTTATAGATGGGGTTGTAAGAGAAGTGAATGCGAGGGTCTTGGCAAGAGGTGTGGGGTTAAAAGATAAAGAATCAAATACAAAGTGAGTTGTCACAGTTGCTTTTTGCTGATGACACTGCTTTTGGGAGATTCTGAAGAGAAGTTGCAGAGGTTGGTGGATGAATTTGGTAGGGTGTGTAAAAGAAGAAAATTGAAAGTGAATATAGGAAAGAGTAAGGTGATTAGGATAACAAAAAGATTAGGTGACGAAAGATTGGATATCAGATTGGAGGGAGAGAGTATGGAGTAGATGAATGTATTCAGATATTTGGGAGTGGACATGTCAGCAGATGGGTCTATGAAGGATGAGGTGAATCATAGAATTGATGAGGGGAAAAGGGTGAGTGGAGCACTTTGGAGTCTATGGAGACAAAGAACTTTGTCCATGGAAGTAAAGAGGGGAATGTATGATAGTATAGTTATACCAACACTCTTATATGGGTGTGAAGCATGGGTGATGAATGTTGCAACGAGGAGGAGGCTGGAGGCAGTGGAAATGTCATGTCTGAGGTCAATGTGTGGTGTGAATATAATGCAGAGAATTCGGAGTTTGGAAATTAGGAGGAGGTGCGGGATTACCAAAACTAGCTGAGGAGGGGTTGTTGAGGTGGTTCGGACATGTAGAGAGAATGGAACGAGACAGAATGACTTAGTGTATAAATCTGTAGTGGAGGGAAGGCGGGGTAGGGGGTCGGCCTAGGAAAGGTTGGAGGGAGGGGGTAAAGGTTTTTGTGTGCAAGGGGCTTGGACTCCCAACAAGCATGTGTGAGTGTATTTGATAGGAGTGAATGGAGACAAATGGTTTTTAATACTTGACGTGCTGTTGGAGAGTGAGCAAAGTAACATTTATGAAGGGATTCAGGGAAACCGGCAGGCCGGACTTGAGAGTCCTGGAGATGGGAAGTAGTGTCTGCACTCTGAAGGAGGGGTGTTAATGTAGCACTTTTATAACTGTAGTGTAAAGCACCCCTCTGGCAAGACAGTGATGGAGTGAATGATGAAAGTTTTTATTTTTCGGGCCACCCTGCCTTGGTGGGAATCGGCAGATGAGTTAATAATAATAATAAAAAAAAATTGTATTTCATTTTTTACTTTACTTTTTATGCTTTTAGTACTGTATTTTATACTGTAAGGTTTAGGAGAAATACTGTACAACACTGTTTATTTCCAAGAACATTTGCATACAAAATAGTTTTCGAATTCACTTCGAATGTAAGAAACTGAATACATTCCTATGCATGAACAGAAAAGTACAAAATAACTCTTAGGGGGCCTTGGTGAAATTTAGTCATATATACAGTGCAGTACAGTTAACCCTTTCAGTTGAGACCCCTGCTCACAAACTTGCTCTCAGTGTTGAAGAATTTACAAAAAAAAATTATGAAATGATAGAGAAACTTTTCCTGGTGGTAATGACACCAAAAGTACGAAATTTGATGGAAAACTGATAGAATTACGCTCTCGCGAAGTTAGCGGTCTCGACGATATATACGCATCGGCGATTTCACCCACTTTGAGCCCTATTTTCGGCCAATTCCATTGTTCCAGTCGACCAAACTTGTAGCTATTTCGCTAGAACTCCATTTGTTCTATCGAGTACAAGAAACTGCCTATTTACCAATTTCAACTACCCAATAAAGTGGTCAGAAATTGGCAATTTGGCCAATTTCACACAAATTTCAGAAGATGCCAATTTCAAAATAGGGTCCAGAATAAACAGTGCACACATTCCTGGCCCCTCTTATATTACTCTTGGCTTCCCATTTTGAATTTTTATTCACACAAAAAATAGAAGATTTACTGTTATGCAGACTACTACTGCATTATTGTAATAATTAACTAAATAATGTTAACCCATTTGTGACTGCGTATTACTGGCCAGTTGGACACATGTTGGACGATGACGTCATTTGTTTACTCTTGAAAATCGGCAAAAATCAAACATTTCCGCTACTTTGAGCTCAATTTCAAGGTACTTTTCATCGTGAAACCAATCAAAATCATCTATTTCTGTAATACAGTGGAACTCCGGATTTTGTACGCACCAAATATTGTATGTTTTGGATTTAGACCACTCTTTTTGGGCGAAATTTTGGTCCGAATTTCGTTCCTCCACCCAGAAATCGTACGTATCAGACATGTCCGCCCGCCCAGGACGCCACTCATGCGTACGTGTCTCAGTAACAGCCTGGTTGATCAGGCTCTGATCCAACATGAGGCCTGGTCACAGACCGGGTCGCAGGGGCGTTGACCCCTGGAACTCTCTGCAGGTATACTCCAGGTATATAATGACTGGACTCTTTTTTCCATCAACTGATATTTAGCACTTCAAAGCTCCAAGCTGTGTCTGTGTGTGTGGACATCTAAATTTGCTGAGTCAGGGTAAGGCAGCTGTCAAAATGACATATACTATTACTCACCACCCTACTGCCTGTCAACCTGTCAGCACAAATGGGGTAGCATGTCTTCTCCCCACAACCTTCCTTTCCTACCTACCTTCCTAGCTTCCTTTCTTCCTTCATTCCTTCCTTTCTTCCTTTCCTACTTATTTCCTTCCTTCCTCTCATTTCTCCCTTCCTGCATTCCTTTCTTCCTCCATTTCCTCCTTCCTTCTTTCCTTCCTTCCTTCCTCTCATCTCTTCTTTCTTTCCTTCCTTCCTTCCTCTCATCTCTTCTTTCTTTCCTTCCTTCCTTCCTCTCATCTCTTCTTTCTTTCCTTCCTTCCTTCCTCTCATCTCTTCTTTCTTTCCTTCCTTCCTTCCTCTCATCTCTTCTTCTTTCCTTCCTTCCTTCCTCTCATCTCTTCTTTCTTTCTTTCCTTACTTCCTCTCATCTCCTTCTTCCTTTCTTTCTCTTCTTTTTCCTTCCTTCCTTCCTTCTCTCATTTTCTTCTTTCTTTCTTCCTTCCTTCCTTCCTCTCATCTCTTCTTTCTTTCCTTCCTTCCTTCCTTCCTCTCATCTCTTCTTTCTTTCCTTCCTTCCTTCCTTCCTCTCATCTCTTCTTTCTTTCCTTCCTTCCTTCCTCTCATCTCTTCTTTCCTTCCTTCCTTCCTCTCATCTCCTTTTTTTCTTTCCTTCCTTCCTTCCTCTCATCTCTTCTTTCTTCTTCCTTCCTTCTTTCTTCCTCTCTCTCTTCTTCTTCTTCTTTCCTTCCTTCTTCTCCTTCCTTTCTTTCTTCCTTCCTTCCTTCCTCTCATCTCTTCTTTCTTTCTTTCCTTCCTTCCTCTCATCTCTTCTTTCCTTCCTTCCTTATTTTCTTCCCTCCTTCCTTCTGGTATCCTGGGCATTGTTTTCGGTCACAAACTTCTCAAAACCACGAAATTCATCTTCAGAGACACTTCCATCTGTGTTAGAGCTATCACTGAGGAAGAGAACAGTCCCAGATGCGCCAAGGAGTCGGATAATTCTTACCGCTAGGCATGCTGAACAAGGACTACTGAAATGGCGTTCCCACAAGGCACCACTGGCTGCCTGATTTTTTTTATACTGCGCACACTGACCACACAGACCCATTCTCTGACATGTAGGCCTACCAGCTTTCTCCTGCTTGATTTGAGGCCGCTAGAATTTATGCGTCTTAATACGTTCGAAACAGTGGCTCGTAAGACGTATATATAGGACCGAAACAGTCAAAGGGTTAAATGGAAAGTGCCCAGCCCATTTTGCTCTAACCTAAAAAATGGACCAGAAAGTTAACTGCAGTGCTCCACTATCCACATCAGCACCTGACATCAGCTCATTTCACTCTCCATGTATGTTTGAAATGTATGCTCTGAATGACTTGATAAAACTGTAATTCTGACAGAAATAATCCCAGTAAGAACTACTGCATAAACTATTATTTATGCCCAGACCTGTTGATATTATGCCTTTATATCCTATTTTTACTGCCCCTTTTTTCAGTTTCACACTGGTAACCCGACCATGGATCAGATGCTGAGAATTACCTGCATCATGTGACCATGTACCCAGGCGAAGACTTTTTCTTGGTACATTGAAAGAGGTCTTGGAGACTGCACAGGTAATTATTAATTTGATCAGATTTTAGACTAAGGTCTAATAGCACTAATATGTTGATGCAAAAAGTGGCTTAGGCATGGGAACCTTTCTCTTTAGAGATTACTATGGCCTGGGTAGAGCCAAAGAATTTAAAAGAATGATATAATGCTTCCTTGTCTTCTGAAAATGATGAAATCTGATGCAGAATACTTTATTACAGCTCAAACCCCATTACTACTGTTAATATTTATATAAGTATACAGATACTGGACATAAAAATATGCAGATACTGGATATGTTCCTAGAACTGTTCCAATCTGAAACTCTTTGAAATGTGTTATATACAGTGGTGTTTTACACTCCTTACACACAGTGTGTGTCTCAGCACTTGTGGACATCTTGTGTGCACAGACAAAACATCTCTTGCTGAGTAAATTTCTCCTCTGAAGCTGGAAGTGTTGTTGGGAAATGATCACCATGCCTCAAACGAGAGGGTATTTGGTGACCACCATGCCTCAGATGAGAGGGTATCTTTCATTCTTTCAACACGTCGGCCGTTTCCCACCGAGGCAGGGTGGCCCAAAAAGAAAAACGAAAGTTTCTCCTTTTACATTTAGTAATATATTCAGGAGAAGGGGTTACTAGCCCCTTGCTCCCGGCATTTTAGTCGCCTCTTACGACACACATGGCTTACGGAGGAAGAATTCTGTTCCACTTCCCCGTGGAGATAAGAGGAAATAAGAACAAGAACTAGTAAGAAAATAGAAGAAAACCCAGAGGGGTGTGTATATATATGCTTGTACATGAATGTGTAGGGTGACCTAAGTGTAAGTAGAAGTAGCAAGATGTACCTGAAATCTTACATGTTTATGAGACAGAAAAAATACGCCAGCAATCCTACCATCATGTAAAACAATTACAGGCTTTCGCTTTACACTCACTTGCCAGGACGGTAGTACCTCCCTGGGCGGTTGCTGTCTACCAACCTACTACCTAGAGGGTATGTGGTGGTCAATTCATGGGCGGTGGTGTACTGCAGGTCTCGTGACCTGGTATATTTGGGTGTTATTTGCCTGATGAACAAAATTAGGCATATGCTGCCCAAGTGATAGTTTGTACATTTATTGTTGTGGTAAAGGAGATTAATTTGTTGACAAATGAATTTTTCTCAATGTGGGAAGGCTTTTCCAACAACGTCATCTACAAGACGTAGATGGGGTATATAAAGAGCCAAGAATATGTGGATCTTGACGGTCGCTGTGTGATTAACTAACTTGCATAGCATTACCAAGAGATTCTACAAAAGTATTTTAGGCCTGAGTTTTGAGTCGACAAAATAAAAGCGCGAGTTATTCATAATAAATTATGAGAGAAGTTGGCATTGGCCTTTATGGGTTGTTCATAGAGGATGAAAAGATGAAAAGCATTCTGTTGCATATAAGGTGGATAAAGTTAGGAAGCAGTGAAGAGTTTTTACTAGGATAGTGAGGCTCAAGTTAGAGTATGTAGGAGAGAGAGAGGGAGATTATTTCCCAGTAAAAGTAGGCCTTAGACAAGGATGTGTGATGTCACCATGGTTGTTCAATATATTTATAGATGGAGTTGTAAGACAAGTGAATGCTAGAGTGTTGGCAAGAGGTGTGGGGTTAAAAGATAAAGAATCTAACACAAAGTGAGAGTTGTCACAGTTGCTCTATGCTGATGACACTGCTTTTGGGAGATTATGTAGAGAAGTTGCAGAGGTTGGTGGATGAGTTTGGTAGGGTATGTGAAAAGAAAATTAAAAGTGAATATAGGAAACAGTAAGGTGATGGGGATAACAAAAAATTAGGTGATGAAAGATTGGGTATCAGATTGGAGGGAGAAAGTATGGAAGAGGTGAATGTATTTAGATATTTAGGAGTGGATGTGTCAGCAGATGGGTCTTTGAAAGATAAGGTGAATCATAGAATTGATGTGGTGAAAAAGGTGAGTGGAGACAAAGAACTTTGTCCATGGAAGCAGAGGGGAATGTATGAGAATATAGTTATACCAACACTCTTGTATGGGTGTGAAGCATTGGTGGTGAATGTTGCAACAAGGAGAAGGCTGGAGGTAGTGGAGATGTCATGTCTGAGAGCAATGTGTAGTGTGAATATAATGCAGAGAATTCGTAGTTTGGAAATTAGGAGGATGTGCGGGATTACCAAAACTATTATCTAGAGGTCTGAGGAGGTGTTGAGGTGGTTTGTACATGTAGAGAGGATGGAAGAAATAGAATGACTTCGAGAGTGTATAAATCTGTAGTGGAGGGAAGGCGGGGTAGGGATCGGCCTAGGAAAGGTTGGAGGGAGGGGGTAAAGGAGGTTTTGTGTGCTAGGGTCTTGGACTTCCAGCAAGCATGCATGAGCATGTTAGATTGGAGCTAATGGAGACAGTTTTTAGAACTTGACATGCTGTTGGAGTGAGCAAGGTAACGTTTATGAAGGGATTCAGGGAAACCGGCAGGCTGGACGAGTCCTGGAGATGGGAAGTACAGTGTCTGCACTCTGAAGAAGGGGTGTTAATGTTGTAGTTTTATAACTAGTGTAAGTGCGCCTCTGGCAAGACAGTGATGGAGTGAATGATGACAGTTTTTTTCTCAGGCCACCCTGCTTTTGTGGGAGATGGCCAATGTGTTAATAAAAAAAAGGTTAGACCTTAACCCTTAAACTGTGTTAGATGTACAGTGGTACCCCCGAGTTTTGTACTGCTCTTGATCTAGGGAATTGGATCTGTGCTCCAGTTCCCTGAATTAAGCCTGAGTATCTTGCATCCCCCCCCAAACAGGCACGCTGTATAATCCTACTGGTTTAGCGCTTGCCCATGATTATAATTATAATAATCAGTGATAGAGATGGATGGGTGGGATGCTTGAACCACCACAACACCACCTACCACTCACACATCCTGTTTTTTTATTACAAAATATGAGTACCAACTAAACTGATGCACATATATATGAAGTAGATACTGTATACACATTACTTAGAGGTTCCTTTCATCTTTTAACCTTCATTTTGAATTGAAGATAATTAGAGGGTATATAAACACAAAGTCCCTCATGGACAGATACAGTTGGTGTTTTTCCTCTCATTTTGTATATAAGCATTATCTCCAGCATCCTCGCATTTGAGCACAGATGATGCAAATGATATGAAAACACTGCATGTGTTGAGTGGTATGCAGGAATAAACTAAATAAGTAAATAAAGAATTACTGTAACTATACCAGCATTGAAAAGTAAATGTGATGTTTATTCTTGTGGTTGCCATTGCCAGGAATGTGCATAGCTATCACGCCATTGTAAAGTCAAAATATCATGAGTCGAACCATCATAAAGTGAGGAACACACCTGTACTGTTGTGATTGCAATGGCATCTAAGGGTAGTTCTGATAAAAAAGAGGATTCATTAGGCACTTTAAGTGCAAAGTTAGAAATGATTAAACTCGGTGAGCAAGGTATGTGTGTGGCTGAAATAATACGTAATCTTGGCTTGGCTCATCAAACTGTTAGTACAGTTGTGAACTTTAAGGAGAAAGTGTTGAAGGAAATTGAAAGAGCCACACCAGTGAACACTAAAGTTATAAGAAAACATGATAATCTTATTGATGACATGGAAATTTTTTTACTGGTGTGTATTGAAGATCAAACTAGTCACAACATTCCTTAAAGCTGAGCCATTATACAGGACAAGGCTCTTCAATTCTATGAAGTTAAGAGAGGTGAGGAAGCTGCTGAAGATAAATTCAAAGTTAGCAGAGGATGGTTTCAAAGATTTAAATCTCACTTTTGAGACCCCTGCTCACAAACTTGCTTTCATTGTAGAAGAATTAAAAAAAAAAAATATTTTTCTTGTGAAATGATAGAAAATCTTTTCCCGATGGTAACTAAACCAAAAGTACGAAATTTGATGGAAAACCTACAGAATTATGCTCGCAAAGTTAGTGGTCTCGGCAATATTTACACATCGTCGATTTCGCCCACTTTGAGCCCTATTTTAGGCCAATTCCATTGTTCCAGTCGACCAAACTCAACTATTTCGCTAGAACTTTTGTTATATCAATTGAGTACAAGAAACCACCCATTTACCTATTTCAACTAACCAATAGTGATCAGAAATTGGTAATTTGGCCAATTTCATACAAAATTCAAGAAGGCCAATTTCAAAATAGGGTCCCGAATTAACACTGCAAACATTCCTAGCATTAAAATAACATTTTCTCTTCATTAGTCACATCTCCAGGCCCCTCTTATATTACGCTTGCTTTCCATTTTGAATTAATATTCACACAAAAAAATAAATATTTACTGTTATGCAGACTATTGCATTATTGTAAAAATTGTACACATAATATCAGCGCATTTGTGAAAGCATATTAGACCCACCAGTGTGACGTGATTTGTTTACTCATGAACATCAACAAAAATCAAACATTTCCACTACTTTGAGCTCAATTTCAAAAGCATCTCTATTCCAGTAATATTTCTTCCATTTTATCAAATGAGACCAAGAAAACTAGAATATAACCATAAATACTATTAAAAAATACTCCACAAAGTCACTGTTTTAAACCAAAAACATGGTCACAGGTTTTTTTTTCTCATGCACTGCGTGCTGCAGAATTTTTTTATACTGTGCACAATGACCCATTTTCTTGTATGTAGGCCTACCAGCTATCTCCCGCAAGATTGGAAGCTGCTAGAATTTTAGCGTACTATTACGGGACCGACAGTGGCTTGCAAGCCGTAATATTACTAGACAGACAGTGAAAGGGTTAAGGAAAGAAGTCAACTTCACAACATCAAAGTACAAGGTGAAGCAGCTAGCACTGATACAGTAGCTGCAGAAAATTATCCACATGAGCTAGCAAGGATCTTGAAATGTAGTGGATATACAATGCAACAGATTCTTAATGTGGATGAAACCACATTATATTGGAAGATTCCCTCCAGGACATTTATTGCTAAAGAGAAGTCAATTTCTGGCTGCTGAAGACAGGTTAACATTCTTGCTTGGGGCTAATGTATCTGGTGATTGCAAGTTCAAACCTATGCCAAAGGTAGCTTTTCTGTTTATTATTGGATGACTGCCAATCTGTTCATAAATTGGTTCATAGACTATTTTAATTGAGGCTTGCTGCAAAGGAAAAGAACATTAATTTTAATGTTTTACTTCTTTTAGACAATGCTCCTTCCCAACTTAGAGCTCTAAGTGGTATGTACAAGGAGACGAAGGTTTTTATGCCTGCAAATACAACTTCATTACTGCAGCTGATGGACCAAGGAATAATTGTAGTCTTTAACCCTTTTGGAGTCAGTCCCATTGTACTACAGCTTTCAAGCAGTAAATTTAGGTATGAGAGAATGTTTCTATGCAGTAAGTGTGCACCATATGAAAAATCCTGCAGCACTTAGTGCATAATGAGAATAAAACTGAGCGTTTTTTTGGTTTAAAACAGTTACTTTGTAGTGTATTTTTGTATGGTTTTATGGTTATGTTCTCGGTTTCTTGGTCTCATTTGATAGAATGAAAGATATATTACAGAAATAGAGATGATTTGGATTGGTTTCCAGACTGAAAGTAGCTTGAAATTGCCCTCGAAGTAGCAGAAATGTTTGATTTTTGCCAGTATTCTAGAGTACACAAATGACATCACTAATTCAATACATGTCCAACTGGCCAGTATAATACACATTTAGGGATGCAGTGACATTTATAAAATTATTACAATAATGCAGTATTCTGCGTAACAGTAAATCTATTTTTTTTGTGCATAAAAATTCAAAATGGAAAACAAGTGTAATATAAGAGGGGCCTGGAGACAAAGGAAATGGTTTTTTAGTGTCAGGAATGTCTACATTATTTATTCTGGACCCTAGTTTTAAATTGGCAATTTTTTAATTTGTGTGAAATTGGCCAAATTACCAATTTCTGATCACTTGGGTAATTGAAATAGGTAAATGAGCAGTTTCTTGTACTCAATATAATAGAAGGAATACTAGCAAAATAGGTATGAGTTTGGTCTACTGGAACAATGGAATTGGCCAAAAATAGGGCGCAAATTGGGTGAAAACGTCTGTGTAAATATCGCCGAGACCACTAACTTTGTGAGAGCATAATTTCCTAAGTTTTCCATAAAATTTCATACTTTTGGTTTCATTACCTTTGGAAAAAGATTCTCTTATTTCATAAGATAATTTTTTTTTTTAATTCTTTGACCTTCAGAGCAAGTTTGAGATTAGGGGTCTCGCTTAACCCTTAAACGGTCCAAACGTATATATACGTTCGCTTGCCCAGTGCCCCAAATATTTTGAATTTTTTTTTATAGAAATAGAGCACATTTTTTAAGTGTTATAGGATAAAAAAAAGTTAGTGTCAGTAGTTACTGAGATATGAGGTGGAGAAGTTGGCACTGGATGCTCACCTGACAGCAACAGGAGTCCTGCTGCTTGCAGAATTGTTGCTGATATACCTTTTTTTTTTTTTATTTTATATAATTTTTATGTTCTGATAATTACAATTTATAGTAGTTCTTGTGATTTCATAGCCAATCTTTGTTCTGATACTAATATTAGGTACTGAAATTGTTCTCAAATAATAATAATAATGATAGTGCATAAAAATAATGATAGTGCATAATAATAATAATAATAAAGTTCCCTTGAAGCATTATGTAAGATGTGTGTCACTGCCTTCTCTTATCTCCACTAATGATGACTGGTGACATTTGATGAGGGGTGAGGGTAGTCTTATCTTTTCTAATCAGTCCAGTAATTACAGTGATGACATTTGATGAGCTTACAATGCTTCCCTTTATTTGTTACGCAAACCTGTCAGTCTGTCTGTATCTGTCTTTCTGTCTGCCTGTGTGTCGTCTCCTTTCTGTCTGCTTGTCTCAGAGTAGCTCATGAACCAACTGGTATTACGCAGATCACAAGCACATTATATCACTTTGTCTTGATTTTTTGAGTTAACCTAGGTAATTTACACTATATATCTGACTCACGAAATCGTAATGACACGATTGCAAACAAACCATACCACGGGTGGGGTTCGAACCCGCGGTCAGAGAGTCTCAAAACTCCAGACCGTCGCGTAAGCCACTGGGCCAGCTAGCTTCAATAAGATTCATCCAACTAGGTATATTTCTACACCATAGGAAGGTTAGCATAGGCACCACTGTGTCCACAAATGCAAGTTTTTACAGACGAATCTCCCACTAGCATGGCCGTGACAAACTCTAGCTCAAGTCTCCCTCAAAGCCGTCAACATGACTCACGAAATGTAATGACACGATTGCAAACAAACCATACCACGGGTGGGGTTCGAACCCGCGACGGTCTGGAGTTTTGAGACTCGGCTGGCCAGCCAGTTGGCCAACCAGCTGCTGGCCAGCCAGGTGGCCAGGCAGGCAGGCAGGCAGCCAGCCAGCCAGCCTGCCGACATCACTTTCCACTTAAAAGGGGAGTGTTAATATGACATGACATCAGTAAATCCTTGGTGTTTGCCGTGCTGTTTGCACTAGCTGGTACTCAATTTAACTGGTGCTCCCACAAGGTACTAAATGGTCACAGATTTTTTTAATATGGCGCACACCGAGTGTTAAGACCCATTCTATGCTGACCAGGCATCAGGCCAATCGTGCCAAATTTGGAGGCAGGAAAAATAAAACTTAAATATACGTTTGGGGCAGTAGCAGTACTAACGTATATATACGTTTGGACCGTTTAAGGGTTAAGAAGAATGTTCACTAAGGCTGTAAATATCTGTGATAAAATGCCTGGGCCTAAATAAATTAAAAGTATTTTGGAAAGGTTTCACAATTTTACATATGAAAAATATTAAAAGATTATAATTCTTGAACTTATGGATGATTTTGTAGGCTTGAGAATCCATTGGAGGAAGTCGCTACAAATGTAAACATGGCAAGAAAATTAGAATGGGAAGTTGAGGATGTGGAAGAATTGCTTCTCTCTCATGATGAGGCCCTAATAGACTAAGATATGACTGAAGAGCAAAGAAAGAAGTTTACTTAAGAGATCTATCCTGATGATAGTCCTGTTGCCATTAGAGAAATGACATTCACAGATTTGGAAGAAACTTATCAACTATGTAGAAAAAGCAGTGGCAATTTTTGGGAAGTTTGATCCAAAATTTTAAAAGTTCAAAAGTGAATGCAACCCTTTTATATGGCATTACAGGCTATAAAGAAAATAAATACTTCAATAAATACTATTCACCACTCACTATAAGCTAAGATTGAAATTGTTAGGGAAAGTAATGAATGTACTATATATGCATTTCACTTTTTGGTGTTTTAGGCCTAGTTTTATTGCTCGCTTAACATGTTGACACGATCATATATTATCAGGCATTTATTTGGATTTAAAAGTGAAAAAAAACTATTCACTTTACTGTGATTTTCTCTACAGCTGTAGCCTGTACCCTAACCCATCATATAATTGGGGCCCTCCTGTACTGTAATAGTTTTAATTTTTTCAGGGTTGGTTGTGAAGGTCAAAACTTAAACCAAGTGATTGAAGGAATTAAGCCCAAGACACAAGTATCACAAGATATTCACTCCATGTTTTATCCAAGGTAAGGTATTTATTATTTTATTTTTAGTTTTTATTAATTTTTATATTTTTTATTTGCATTTTTTTGTTGTGTATTTTATTTTGATATGATTTTGCCAAACATCCTGATAAGCTCCAAAAGTCGCACACCACTCATATTTTTGTACTATTTCTTTCTTCACTTCTGTGGTTTCTCACTTTCTTTACCAAAGGGGTGCCACTAGGAAGTTTCTTTGGGCTCATGGTGACTTATTTCACAGTTGCACTCACTAAACAAGCACCAAACACACTGAATTAATTGTGAAATGTTTGGATGAGCTCGCAGGGTAATGTTCACTCAGAGATAAACAAAGCCAGACTGACTCACGACACCTGTGCGGGGAGGTGTGCAGGTGCGGGCAGGTGGACAGGTCTGGTACGTGGGGCGAAACATGGGGGCACAGTGCGAAACTCTGGACAAAATTTAGCTGAAAAAACGGTTCTAAACTCGATACTCAGGGCGTACGAAACTCGATGTTCTACTGTATTTTGAAACTAAGCTCAAAGTAGTGGAAAATTTTATTTTTGTATATTCTAAAGGACGTGGAAATTGTATTTTTGTTTATTCTAGAGGACGTGGAAATTTTATCTTTGTATATTCTAGAGGACGTGGAAATTTTATTTTTGTATATTCTAGAGAACGTGGAAATTTTATTGTATATTCTAGAGGACGTGGAAATTTTATTTTTGAATATTCTAGAGGACAGGTAAAACCTCCTTACAACTCCCAGTCAGTTTTATGGATTTTTAGTAATTTGTTTCAATTATTGGGATGCTGTAAACCATGAACAATCTCTTCTGGTTGTGTATTATTATCCGAGGAATAAGGTAAATCTTTCATTTTTTGTGAATAAGAATTCAAAATGGGAATATGTAATATAAGAGAGGGCTGGGGATGTGACTGATTAAGAGGAAATAGTTTTAGTGACAGGATTGTCTACATTGTTTTTGGACTATATTTTTAAATTGACATTTTTTATTTTTTTGTGTGAAATTGGCCAAATTACTGAATTCTGATCACTTTATATTGGATACTTAAAATAGTTCAATGGGCAGTTTCTTATGCTCAATCGATAGAATGGAAGGCATACTAGTGAAATAGCTTCAGAATTTGGTTGAATGGAACAATAGAATTTGTCTAAAATAGTACAGTGGAACCTCGGTTTTCGTTTTTAATTCGTTAGTCTGATGAAAACCAAATTAGACGAAAACTAAAGCAATATTTCCCTTAAGAAATAATGTAAATCCAATTAATCCGTTCCAGACACCCAAAAATCTTAACAGAAAATACATTTTATAGAGAATAACTATAGTTTTACATACAGAAAGCAATGAGAAATAAATATAAAGCACTAATTTTAATGTATAAATGAACATTTAAATCAGTTTTACCTTTATTGAAGACTCTTGTTGGTGTATGGAAGACGTCGAGGAGGGGAGAGGTAGGGGAGTTTGTTTGGAAGGGAAATCCCCTTCCATAAGGACTTCAGGTATCAAGTCCCTATCCGGGGTTATTTCCCTTCTTTGTCTTTTACTGACACTAGGACCAGCTTGAGAGTCGCTGTACCCCTGTCGCACAAAAAATCTATCCAGGTCTGTTTCTGGCTTCTCTTTAATAAGATTTGCCTAAAATGGGACATGGCATTGTCATTGAACATATTGCAGACATGGCTTGCAACAGCTTTTTTTTTGATATTTCTCCACAAAACTTGACACTTCACCCCACTTTGCACAAATGTCCTTAATTGCTGAAGAAGGCACAGTCTTCTGTCTCTCTTCCACCTCCTCTGAAGCAATTTCCTCAGCTGCGATTTGTTGCTGTTCCAGTTGGAGGTGTTGCATCTCTTCAGTGGTTAGCTCTTCCCTGTGGTTGTTCACCAACTCTTCCACATCCTGGCCACTCATATCCAACCCCATGGACTTCCCAAAGCCACAATAGATTCCACAACAGGCTTAGGGTTGTTCTTGGCCCCATGGTGGCTTATTTAGTAGTTGGACTCAATAAACAAGCACAAAAAACAATAGATTATCATGAAATGTTTCGTATGTTCGCTGACTGACTCCGAAGGCATGCATGGGATGCTTTGTGTGCACACAGGCAGGCGGACACGTTCAGTTCAACGGACGAAAACCAAGGTGACGAACGAAAATGGACAATATTTTGACGAAAAAAGTAGTTGAAAACCGAATTTGACGAAAAGCAGGGCAAACAAAAACCAAGGTTCCACTGTACTCTTAATGGGCAAAATTGCCAGTGCGAAAATTGTGCTGATTTGTACCTGCGTAGGTCTGTAAGTTTTCCATCAAATTTTGTAATTTTGGTGTCATTACCTTCGGATAAAGATTCTCTGCCATTTCATAAGAAAAATAATTTTTGGGGGAGGTTAATTTTTTGACCTTGGACAAGTTTCAGATTGACTTCTGGACAAAGGGTTATGGCTATTAAAGGAATAAAAGTCATGAAATGTTTTGTCAAAACCATAATTATTTTTAATAAAATATAATTCATAAATTTTGGGTGGAATTTTTGAAGGTGCTGTGAGAAAACCCTATTTTTTGCATTCATTATACATATTTCATAACACAAAATTGTACATTTGCTGAATATTTCTTGCATTAAACTATTAGCCCTTTATTGTTGTGGTAAAGGAGATCGATGACATTTTTTAGTGTGGAAAGGCTTTCCAACAACATCATCTACAAGATGTAGATGGGGTATATAAAGAGCCGAGATTATGTGGATCTTGACGGTCGCTGTGTGATGAACTAACTTGCATAGCATTACCAAAAGATTCTACACAAGTATTTGTAAAGAGTTTCAAGTCTAACAAAGTAAAAGCATGTGTTCTTTTTTCAATGCAATGGCCATATCCTACCGAGGCAGGGTGGACAAAAAGAAAAAGTTTCTTTTTAACTTTTATGATGTATACAGGAGAAGGGGTTACTAGCCCTTTGCTCCCTGCATGTTAGTCGCCTCTTACGACAGGCATGGCTTGCAGAGGAAAAATTATGTTCCACTCACCCATGGAGATAAGAGGAAGTGAACAAGAACTAATTAGAAAATAGAAGAAAACCCAGAGGTAGGAGTGTGCATGTGCGTGCGTGCTTGTATAAAAAGCACGTGTTATACATAATAAATTGTAAGAGAAGTTGCCAATGATATTGACCTTTATGGGTTGTTTATTGAGGAAGAGCATTGTTGCATATAATTAAATAATATTAGACCTTAAACTTAGTCCGACGTACTAGTATGCCGATGCTGTCTGTCTGACATACACACTGTTAGAAGGGAAGCTTGTGGTGGTGGAACATCAGCTCCTGGTTCATTGTTTACTTTTGCTAGTTAAGTGTACTATTATTTCGGACACATTCATCACCTGAGTAAACCATACCATGGGTGGGAATAGAACCCGCAATCAGTCATAAAATTCCAGAACGACGTGTCAGCCACTGGGCCAGCTGGCTACAATAAGATTCATCCAACTAAGTATATTTATACACCATAAGAAGGTTAGCATAAGCACCACCGAGACCACAAATGCAAGTTTTTACAGATGAATCTCCCGCCAGCATGGCCGTGTCGAACTCTAGCTCAAGTTCCCTCAAAGCCATCATTATGACTCACAAAACTGAAATGATACGATTGCAAACAACCATACCATGGGCGGGGAGTTTTGACTGACTGGGTTCTATCCCCGCCCATGGTATGGTTTGTTTGCAATCATGTCATTTCGATTTCGTGAGTCATGATGACGGCTTTGAGGGGACTTAAGCTAGAGTTCGACACGGCCACACTGGCGGGAGATTCATCTGTAAAAACTTGCCATTGTGGTCTCAGTGGTGCCTATGCTAACCTTCTTATGGTGTATAAATATACCTAGTTGGATGAATCTTATCGTAGCCAGCTGGCCCAGTGGCTTAATGCGTCGGTCTGGAGTTTTATGACTGACCGTGGGTTCTATCCCGCCCGTGGTATGGTTTGTTTGTAATAGTGTCATTACAATTTTGTGAGTCATCACCCGAGTAGCTAATTGATACACTGTGTGGACCCTGCTGGCCTTAAATTTTGTTTTTTCAAATGTATGAATAGATGGAAGAAAATCCAAAGAGTTGTTCTGAGGTCAAATATTGGCAGGTGATATATTTCTGTAGTATATGAAAAAATGTGCAAGCACTAGTATGTCTAATACAGCCTCTCCTCACTTAGCGATGTACTGGTTTACCGACCACTTGGACTTATGATCGGCTCTCCAACCAGTATCCAAATGTAAATAATATATATTAGAGCTGATTTCCTCTATTCTGTTTATTACAGTATACAGTACACTACTGTATAAACATTTAAAAATTTACCAGAAATGTTATAAATGATGCAAAGGTGACATTAAAATACCATCTAAAGATGGTTGACACAAACCCCGCACCAGTATAGTATGCTCCTCGCTTAACATTTACCGACCTACTCTTAGGAACGGAACCACATCGTTAAGTGAGGAGACGCTATATAAGAAACTAGTACATCGTATTTTACATGAATTGTAAAATGTAAATGTCACCGGCGCATTTATGCTGCTGTTGCCGATGAGTGATAATTTTTTCTCTATCTTCAGCAGACAATGAAATCATCAGTTTTTATCATATACCATTTATTTTAGTCTTATTCTGTTAAGAAAAATGAACTTGCATTCTGTAAGAATTTTTTTTTTTCAGAATCTTTTTTCTTGGTATCCTACAGTTTAAGGGTTAATGCTGGGTTAAAGTTTCTTAAATTGCTAAAGCTGAAGTTATGAGATATTGCAATATTGTCCAAATATTTTCAGTGGCTGGACTGAGGGTCAGAACTCAATCCAGGAAGGAATTGACGAGCACAAGATGCAAGTATCGTGAGATGTTCACTCCACCACCCTCGTTTTATTCAAGGTAAGGTATTTATTTCATTTTTATTTGCTCATTTTTTTTATTTTAATTGATTTTTTATTAACTGATGTATTTAATATTTTTTATTTTTGCATTTAATTTTTTTGTTTTCTAAATTTTATATTATTTTATTTAACCCTTTGTGTCCACAGAACTCATTAAGGTCAAGGTCCCTCATGTAGTTCTACCTCATGAGCTCAGGTTACTCGCATAAGCTGTGAGCAATAAATTTTGGCTTAAATATGAGAGAAGGGCTCTGCACAGTGAGTGTGCACAGTATAAAAAATATCCTGCTGCCACTGAAGAATGGTGAAATTAAAACTTGTGGTGAATCTCCTGGTCGGTTTTATGGGTTTTTAACACTTTCATGGTCAAGACCCCTGCTCACAAACTTGCTGTGTCAAAGAATTAAATTTTTTTTTTCTTATCAAATGATAGAGATGGGAATGACACCATAAGTATGAAATAAGTCGTCCATTTTGAGCCCTATTTTCGGCCAATTCCATTTTTCCAGTCAACCAAACTCATAGCTATTTCTCTAGAATTCCATTTGTACTATCGATTGAGTACAAGAAACCGCCCATTTACCTATTTCAACTACCCAATGAAGTGGTCAGAAATTGGCAATTTGGCCAATTTCACACAAATTTCAAAAGATGCCAATTTCAAAATAGTCCAGAATAAACAATGCAGACATTCCTGGCACTAAAATAACATTTTCTCTGTTCAGTAGTCATGTCTCCAGGCCCCTCTTATATTAATTACTCTTGCTTTCCATTTTGATTTTTTATTCACACAAAAAATAGAAGATTTACGGTTATGCAGACTACTGCATTATTGTAATAATTGTATAAATGTCAACCCATTCGTGACTGCGTATAAGACTGGCCAGTTGGACACGTATTGGACGGTGACATTTGTTTAATCTTGAACATCGGCAAAAATCAAACATTTTCACTACTTTGAGCTCAATTTCAAGGTACTTTTCATCGTGAAACCAATCAAAAGCATCTCTATTTCTGTAATATATCTTCCATTCTATCAAACAAGACCAAGAAAATGAGAATACAACCATAAATGCTGATACGAAAATACTCCTCAAAGTCGGCGTTTTAAACCTAAAACATGGTCAGTTTTTTTTATCGTTATGCACTGTGTGCTGCAGGTTTTTTATACAGTAGACAGTCGTTTAACACGGTAGTTACATTCCTGAAAACGCCATTGTAGTTAAAACCATGTTAGACAAACTGAAGAACTTGTGGGAAAAATAGGGTTAAGTTCCTGGGAGCCCCCCTAAAACCCAAACAACTTTTTTTTAGACCAAAAGATCTTACAAAAATAAAAGTGAATATGTAATTGTTGTTCATTGTCAGGATATATTATGTTTTTACTGCTTAAGACTACAAATGCAACAGAAATAATAGTATTTCTTACCTTAAATTGTGGTTGCTGGTGTTTGTCGATCATTGTAAAGAGAGTGGAGAGTTAAACTGTGGCTCTACTGGACTGAGGTGGATGGTAGAGGTTCTGGTACTGAAGTCGATGGTTGTACTCGAGTGTGCATAAATTCTGTAATGGATTTCTGGGCTATTTTACCCTGTAGTACATTATACAGCTGACGATACAATATCAGCTGCAATAGACAATGTTTCAGAGCACTGCTTCTAGACTTGTCAGGGTCCTCCTTAGTGAAGAAGTCTAACTTCCAGTAAGTCAAGTCAGTAAATCAGTCAAGTCAGCCAGTCATTCTTCACAAACTCGTATATATTTACCTCATTCTTTTGAATTGTACAAACTGACACTTCATTAAGGCCTCAGGTTATCTCTCGTCTAATATCTCTATTTTCTTCGTTAAATCTTAAGACTTAAACACTTGTACCTTTTCTTGCCACTTTCAGCAACACTGGTATGTGTTCCGTGGTGCCATGATTGCTTGGCAGATACAAGATATGGCAATTAAAATATCAAAACACTATTCACAAACGGCTAGTTCCTAACACAATGGAACTGCACACACGAACGAATGCTGGGATGTGGGTGGTGGGTGTGTTGGGGGGTGATGGGAGTGTCTGGGGTGGTGGGGGAGTGACGGGTGGCAGGGGATGGCGATAGGTCTTCCCAGCTGACACAAATGCAGCAGAAATAATAGGAATTCTTACCTTAACTTGTGGTTGCTGGTGTAAGGTGTTTTTATCTACTCATTTCAGAGCATGAGGATTCTTAGAGCGGTAAATAACCATGGGCTTACACTTGAAATTGCCTGATGCATTACCGCAAAGGAACAAGGTGAAGTGATCCTTTGCTGTCTTGAAGCCCGGTGCACTTTTCTCTTGCTAACTGGCATAAGTTCGTGTTGGCATTTTGTTCCAAAAAACACTTGTCTCATCAGTATTAAACACTTGATGTGGCTCATAGCCACCCTCGGAAATAATTTCCTGCAATTCACCAGGGAAATTACTTGCTGCTGTATGATCAGCTGAAGCACAATATTATGTAACCTATGCAACTTAAAGTTGTGGAACCAGCCTGTGCTAAACATACTCTTTTCAGGCTTCCTTCCTTATCACACACTGGTTTAAACAACTGTAAGGCCTTTTCCCTAATTAAGATGAAATTATGTGGTGCACCTTTCTTTTGTTTGATCCACTCAAGCAACAAGCTTTCAGTTTTATTTACTTGTTATGATCTGTGTCATTCTTTTCATGAGATGACATCTTGGGTTATTCATTACCCAAGCTCGTATATTCGCCTCGTTCTTTTTAATTGTACAAACTGACGCTTCATTAAGGCCATAGGCCGGAGGGTGGCGGGGGAGCAACACACACCAAATTTTTCCCCTCCCTTAAACTGAACCGTGTTAAGTTAATTTTACGAAGTGTTGTACAAAAATATGCCGCAATTCTTCAATTGTGCTATAACCAAAACATGCCACACAAAACAGTGTTAAACGACGGTCTACTGTACTGTGCACACTGACCATTCAGACCCATTCTCTCACATGTAGGTCTGCCAGCTAGATTTGAAGTCACTGGAATTTTGGTGTAATACTACGGCACCAACACTGGCTTGCAAGCTATAGTACTATGGCCCCGACAGTGAAAGTGTTAATTGGTCTCATTCAATTATTGAGTTGCTGTAAACCATGACCGGTCTTTCCTGGTTATATTAGTGTCTGGGACATAGAGTAAATCTTTCATTTTTGTGTGATTATGAATTAATAATGGAAGGCAAGTGCAATATAGGAGAGGCCAGAGGATGTTATTAATGACAAGAGGAAATGTTGTTTTAGTGCCAGTAATTTCTGCATTGTTTATTTTGCCCTCTATATTTGAATTAATATTTTAATTGTTAAATTGGCCAAATTACTGAATACTGTGCACTTTATTGGATAGTTGTAATAGTTGAATGAATGGTTTCTTGTGCTTATTTGATAGACTGGAAGGCATACTAGTGAAAACGTTAACTTTGTCAAATTGAGCAATGGAACCTACTCAAAATGGGATTCAAATTCATCATACTTGCTGCTGCATAAATTGTGCCCAGACTGTTAACTTTGCACCTGCATAATTTCATAAGTTTTCCAATAAGTTTAATATTACCTCCAGGAAAAATTTTCTACCATTTAAGATGTTTTTTTTTCTTTTAATCCTTTGAGGGTCAAAGAATTTAAAAAAAATATATTTTTTCATATGAAATGGTAGAGAACCTTTTTCTGAAGGTAATAAAACAAAAAGTACAAAATTTGAAAATTTACAAAATTACACTATCACAAATTTTACTGCATCAGTGATTTTGCCCACTTTGACTCCTACTTTAATTAAGCCAATTACATTATTCCAGTCAACCAAATTCTTAGCTATTTCACTAGTATTACTTCTATTTTATCGATTGAGCACAATCAACTACAGTGGACCCCGGGTTAACGGCCGGCTCCAAACACTAACAATTATGTAAGTGTATTTTTTAAGTGCTTTTGTAAGTGTATGTTTGGGGGTCCAAAAAGACTACTCTAATTTACATTATTCCTTAAGTTAATAAATTCGTTCGGTAATGGCACTTGACCAGCATTCTGGAACGAATTATGGCCGTTAACCGGGGGTCCACTGTATTTCAACTACCTAATAGTGATCAGAAATTGATAATTTGGCCAATTTCACACAGTTCAAAATATTCCAATTTCAAAATAGGGTCCAGAATAAACAATGCAGGTATTCCTGGCTTTACAGATGAATTACATTTTTATTTTTTATTTACATAAAGAAGCTTTATTCACACCAAAAAATAGATGATTTACTGATATGTAATATTGTAATAATTGTATAAATAATGTCATCGCATTTGTGAATATATATTAGACCCACCAGTTGATGTGTATTGGATGCATGATGTCATTTGTTTACTCTTGAACATCGGCAAAAATCTAATATTTCTGCTACTTTGAGCTCAATTTCAAGCTATTTTCAGTACTAAAACCAATAAAAATCATCTCAATTTCTATAATATATCTTGCATTCTTATCAAATTAGATCAAGAAACTGAATACAACTGTAAAAACTATATGAAAATACACCACAGTCAGTGTTTTAATCCAAACACGGTCGCATTTTGTTTTTCTCATGTACTGCGTGATGCAGGATTTGTTTTATATGGTGCACTCTTACCACATAGTTGCATTCTCTCATATCTAGGCAAATTTACCACTCAGCTTATCTGAGTGAGCTGATCTCATGACGTAGATCTACGGCTTGGACCCTCAAAGGGTTGAAGTTGACACTGCGAACAATATTAATTAAAGGGGTCTGGAGAATGGAAGGGTTAAATTTCTAAAATGTTTTTAAAGTGTGGAAAGGCTTTTCCAACAACGTCATCTACAAGATGTAGATGGGGTATATAAAGAGCCGAGATTATGTGGATCTTGACGGTCGCTGTGTGATGAACTAGCTTGCATAGCATTACCAAAAGATTCTACACAAGTATTTGTAAAGAGTTTCGAGTCTTAACAAAGTAAAAGCATGTGTACTTTTTTCAATGCACCGGCCATATGCCGCTCTGACCAGTATGCATACCTAAATATGCGTGCATAACGAGGAAGAAAAACTTAGTGTTTTTGGTTTAAAACAGTGACTTTGTGGTGTTTTTCATGTGGCTTTTATAGTTGTAGTCATGGTTTCTTGGTCTCATTTGATAGAATGGAAGATATATTGCAGAAATAGAGATGGTTTAAGGATTGAAAGTAGCTTGAAATGGAGCTCAAAGTAGTGGAAATGTTAGATTTTTGCCCATGTTCAAAAATAAACAAATAACATAGTGGTACAGTGTGACTTTGTAAATGGTCCAAGTCGGGCCGAAACGTCGTCGTAAGCTCCTCTTTTATATATGCGGGTTGTGTGTGTATAGTGGTACCTCGGTTAACGATATTTTTTCGTTCCAGAATGCTGTTCAAGTGCCATTACCAAACGAATTTATCCCCATAAGGAATAATGTAAAATAGACTAGTCCTTTAGACCCCCAAAAATACACTTCCAAAAGCATTTAAAAAAAATAAACTTACATAAAAGGGAGAGTTTGGGGACCATCGTTAACCGAGGTACCACTGTATGTCCAATACATGTCAACTGGTGGGTCTAATATCCGTTCACGAATGCGTCGATACTATATATACAATATTATGTAACAGTAAATCTTCTATTTTTTGGTGTGAATAAAAATTCTTTGAATAAAAAATAAAAATGAAATTTATGTATAAAGCTTGGAAATGTAACTAATGAACAGAGGAAATGTTATTTTAGTGCAAGGAATGTCTGCATGGTTTATTCTGGACCCTATTTTGAAATTTGTGTGAAATTGACTAAATTACCAAATTCTGATCTTTATTGGGTATTTAAAATAAAGCCATACTAGTGAAATAGCTAAATTTGGTTGACAAACATTGTAATTGGCCTAAAATAGGAGCCGGTGAACAAAATTGCCGATGCGTAAATATTGCTGACAGCAAAATTCATGTGTTATTTCGTCAATTTTCCATCAAATTTTGTACTTTTTGTCTTATTACCTTCAGAAGATGACAGGAAATGTTTTAGTGCTATTTATAGCAAAAATTTTTTTTTAAAATTTCTTAGACCCTGTGGACAAGTTTCAGATTGGGGGTCAGGACCCTGAAAGGGTTAATGCTGGGGTAACCCCATTGCTGTCTGTGCCATAGTACTACAGGTTTGAGGTCACTGGCCGTGTCGTAGTACAGGTCGGCCATCACTAATCCGGCAATCAGTTATCCGGTTCCATCAGTAATCCAGCACTAATTTCGGCTATCATAATTTCAAATTTCATCATTACACTGACTCGAATTTCATCATTATACTGACTCAGAAATTGTGCAGATGGTTGTAAATCCACAGCAGCAAGCCAGTGGAGGAGAAAGCAGTGATGAAAATGAGGAAGATGTAGCAGTCTCTATTGATATGCTAATTAACCCTTTCGGGGTTTTGGTCGTACTAGTACGTCTTACGCACTGGGGTTATTGACGTACTAGTACGCCTAAATTCTAGCGCCCTCAAATCAAGCAGAAACAGGCTGTTAGGCCTAGATGTGATAGAATGGGTCTGTGTGGTCAGTGTGCGCAGTATAAAAAAAATCCTGCACCACACGGTGCATAATGAGGAAAAAAAAACTGACGGTGTTTTTGGTTTAAAACAGTGACTTTGCAGTCTATTTTCGTATGGTATTTATTGGTGTATTCTCTTTTTCTTGATCTCATTTGATAGACTGGAAGATATATTACAGAAATAGAGATGATTTTGATTGGTTTGACAATAACAAGTACCTTGAAATTGAGCTCAAAGTAGCAAAAATGTTCGATTTTTGACAATGTTCAAGAGTAAACAAATCACACCATGCGTCCAATACACATCAACTGGCGAGTCTAATATTCATGCACAAGTGCTCTGATATTATTTATACCATTTTTACAATGATGCAGTTGTATACATAACAATAAATCTTCTATTTTTTTGTGAGAATAAAAATTCAAAATGGAAAGCAAAAGTAATGTAAGAGGGGCCTGGAGATGTGACTAATGAACAGAGAAGATGTTATTTTAGTCCCAGGAATGTCTGTCTTGTTTATTATGGATCCTATTTTGAAATTGGCATCGTTTGAAATTTGTGTGAAATTGGCCAAATTGCCATTTTCTGACCACTATTTTGGGTAGTTGAAATTGGTAAATAGGCGGTTTCTTGTACTCAATCGATAGAAGTGGAGTTCTAGCGAAATAGCTATAATTTTAGTAGACTGAAACATTGGAATGTGCCGAAAATAGGGCTCAAAGTGGGCGAAATCGCCGATGCGTAAGTGTCATGGCTACCGCTAAGTTCGCGAAAGCATAATTCCGTTAGTTTTCGATCAAATTTCATAATTTTTGTGGCGTTATGATCGGAAAAAGATTCTATCATTCCATAAGAAATTTTTTTTTTTTTTTTTCGTGGACCCTGAGAACGAGTTTCAGAGACCCCCCTTGGACCCCCAAAGGGTTAAGTGTATTTTAACCTAATATCACTGTAATCAGGCAAACTCGCTAATCCGGCACACTACAGGGCCCAATGATGCCGGATTAATGATGGCCGACCTGTAATACGCTATGAGCTCAGCTCACTCAGATAAGCTGTGAGCGGTAAATTTGGGCCTAGATATGAGAGAATGGGTCAGTGCAGTAAGTGTGTGCCATATAAAAGAAATCCTGCAGCACACAGTGCATAATGAGGAAAAAACCCAACAGTGATTTTGGTTTAAAACAGCGACTTTGCAGTATTTTCATATGGTTTTTATGGTTGTATTCTAAGTTTCTTGGTCTCATTTGATAGATTGGAAGATATATTTCAGAAATGGAGATGATTTTGATTGGTTTCAGGACTGAAAACTGTTTGAAATTGAGCTCAAACTAGCAGAAATGTTTGATTTTTGCTGATATTCAAGAGTAAGCAAATAGTCACTCTTCCAATACACGTCAACTGGTGGGTCTAATATTTTTTTTTTTTTTTTTTTTCTCTCCCAACAAGTCGGCCGTCTCCCACCGAGGCAGGGTGACCCAAAAAGAAAGAAAATCCCCAAAAAGAAAAAACTTTCATCATTCAACACTTTCACCACACTCATACATAATCACTGTCTTTGCAGAGGAGCTCAGATACTACAGCTGAGAAGTCCCTCCCAGCTGTCACTATCTCAGACCCCTCCTTTAAAGTGCAGGCATTGTACTTCCCATTTCCAGGACTCAAGTCAAACTAAATCAATTAACTGGTTTCCCTGAATCCCTTCACACAATGTTACCCTGCTCACACTCCAACAGATCATGTCCCAAAAACCATTCGTCTCCATTCACTCCTATCTAACACGCTCACACATGCTTGCTGGAAGTCCAAGCCCCTCGCCCACAAAACCTCCTTTACCCCTTCCCTCCAACCTTTTCTAGGACGACCCCTACCCCGCCTTCCTTCCCCTACAGATTTATACGCTCTCCAAGTCATTCTACTTTGATCCATTCTCTCTAAATGACCAAACCACCTCAACAACCCCTCTTCAGCCCTCTGACAAATACTTTTAGTAACTCCACACCTTCTCCTAATTTCCACATTCCGAATTTTCTGCATAATATTTACACCACACATTGCCCTTAGACAGGACATCTCCACTGCCTCCAGCCTCCTCCTCGCTGCAGCATTTGCAACCCATGCTTCACACCCATATAAGAGTGTTGGTACCACTATACTTTCGTACATTCCCTTCTTTGCCTCCATGGGTCTAATATATGTTCGTGAATGCGCTGATGTTAATTATGCAATTACAATACTACATAACAGTAAATCATCTTTGTGTGAATAAAGATTCAAAATTGAATTCATGTGTAAAGCCTGGGAATGTAATGAACAGAGGAAATGTTATTTTAGTGCCAGGAATGTCTGCATTGTTTATTCTGGACCCTATTTTGAACTGAAATTGGCCAAATTACCAATTCCTGATCGCTATGGGGTAGTTGAAATAGCTGACTGGACAGTTTCTTGTGCTCAGTTGATAAATTGGAAGACATACTAGTGAAATAGCTATGAATTTGGTTGACTGGAACAATGTAATTGACCTATGATGGGACTCAAAGTGGGCAGAATTGCTGATGTGTAAATATCGCTGATACTGCAAAATTTGCGATAGCGTAATTTCACCAATTTTTCCATCAGATTTCATACTTTTGGTTTCAGTACCTTCTGAAAAATATTTTCATTTCATAAGTTTTTTATTCAGGAACACTGAGAGCAATTCTCAGATTAGGGGTCTGGACAATGACAGGGTTAAAGTTTCTTAAATTGCTAAAGTTGGATTTACTGGCTACTGTAATATTGTCCAAATTTTTCAGTGTTGGCTGTGCTGTGAAAGTCAGAGCTCAAACCAGGTGATGGAAAACATTGACGAGCACAAGACACAAGTATCACAAGATGTTCACTCTACCACCCTTGTTTTATCCAAGGTAAGCTATTTAGTTCATTTTATTTTTATTTATTAATGTTTTTTGTTAACTTCTAATGGCTGTCACACACAACTCATTAAGGTCAGGGTCCTTAGTGTATTTCTACATCATGAGTTCAGCTTACTCAGATGAGCTGTGGACTCTAAATTTTTGCATAGATATGAGAAAATGGTTGTGCAGTGAATGTGCACAGTAAAAAAAAATTCTGCCCCATGCAGTGCTTTACAGCCTCTCCTCACTTAGTGATGTACTCATTTACTGACGACTCAGACTTACGACGGGCTCTCTTGACCAGTATGGATACCTAAATAATGTATATTAGAATTGATTTTCTCTATTCTGTTTATTACAATATACAGTGGTACCTCGACTTACGAGCAGCTCCCAACTCGAACAATTATGTAAGTGTATTTCTGTAAGTGCTTTTGTAAGTAATTTTTGGGGTCTGTAACAGATTAATCTAATTTACATTATTCCTTATGGGAGCAAATTCGTTTGGTATCGGCACTCAAACAGCCTTCTGAAACAAATTAAGCTCGTAAATTGAGGTACCATTGTACAGTACTCTACTGTATAAACATTTAAAAATATACAAAAAAAAAATATAAATTGTGCAAAAGTGACATTAAAACAATATAATATCAAAGATGGATGACTTGAACCCACTACCATTATAGTATGCTCCTTGCTTTGTGACGAATTCATTTACCAACACTGTCTTAGGAAAGGAACACCGTCGTTAAGTGAGGAGAGGCTGTATTGGAAAAGCAAAACTCTGACCTTGTTTGGTTTAAAATAGTGACTGACTTGGTTTTAAGGATGTTTTTTGTTTTATTGGCTTTCTTGATAATGTTGATAAAATAAAAAAAAATGAAATAAACGATTTTGGTTACTTTCATTACCGGATGTAGCTTGAAATTGGTCAGAGGAATTTTTTTTATTTTTATTGTTATTCCTGAGGATGGGTAAGGCCTCCCTATAATCCTGTCTGTTTTGTGGTTTTTTAATTAGTCTCATTCAATTATTGAATTGCTATAAACCGTGACCAATCATTCCTGGTCATATAGGAACCCCGCTTTACTGCACTTCAGTAATGCAGCACTTTGAACTTATACCCATTCTTCATTTATTAGACCGTACAAACAGTGGCGGCTCATCAAAAAACTAGAATAGGAGGACTGTGTGACTGCAGCTCTAAGCTGCCAGATGTATCGCTCCGCATCAAACTTCAATTTTTAGTAATTTTATCTCGTTTCAACAAAAATAAAAAAAATTGCTTATAAATACATTGAAAACAACATACAACAGATTTTTCCTGTAATATATTTGTCAATTGCAAATTATTTTAGCGTAAGGTTGATGAAGTCATAGGTCTTGCAGTGAGCATCTGGGGGGACTGCAGTTCTGCAGCTCCTATGGACAAGCCACCACTGCCTACAAATAATACATTAACCACTCATGATAAGTTAAGGACGAATATATTTTGTCTTAGGCCTAGCTCTATTGCTCACTTAATATATGATATTGTACACATGTTATCAGGCTTTTGTATGCATTTGAAAATTAAAAAAGGCTGTTTCACTTTACAGCAATCTTTGCTTTACAGCAGTAGCCTGGAACCTAACCTACTGTACAGTGGACCCCCGTAGTTTGTAGGCGTCGGAGTTCGTAAAATTCGGAGATTGTGATATTTTTTTCGGAAAAATATTGGTTCGGTGTTGGTTGATCCGCTCAGAGTTCGTGATTAGTAAGTAAGTTTATTCAGGTATACACATATACATTTACATAGATTATCATACATAGCAGCATATGTGTAGAGAACCTAGGATAACCCAAAAAGTCAGACAGTGAGACTTATTTCCATTGGGGTCCTTTTAGTACCTTAACCCTTTCGGGGTTATGGTCATACAAGTACATTTTATGCACTGTGGTTATTGACGTACTAGTATGCCTAAATTCTAGCGCCCTCAAATCAAGCAGAAACAGGCTGTTAGGCCTAGATGTGATAGAATGGGTCTGTGCGGTCAGTGTGCGCAGTATAAAAAAATTCCTGCACCACACAATGCATAATGAGGAAAAAAAAACTGACTGTTTTTGGTTTAAAACAGCGACTTTGCTGTCTATTTTCGTATGGTATTTATGCTTGTATTCTCGTTTTCTTAGCCTCATTTTATAGAATAGATGATATATTACAGAAATATAGATAATTTTGACTGGTTTCACGATGACACGTACCTTCAAACTGAGCGCAAAGTAGCGAAAATGTTCGATTTTGGCCGATGTTCAAGAGTAAACAAATCACACCATGCATCCAATACACATCAACTGGAGTCTAATATTCTTGCACAAGTGCGCTGATATTATTTATACCATTTTTACAATGATGCAGTTGTATACATAACAGTAAATCTTGAATTTTTTGTGAGAATAAAAATTCAAAATGGAAAGCAAAAGTAATGTAAGAGGGGCCTGGAGACGTGACTGATGAACAGAGATGTTATTTTAGTGCCAGGAATGTCTGCCTTGTTTATTATGGACCCTATTTTGAAATTGGCATCGTTTGAAATTTGTGTGAAATTGGCCAAATTGCCATATTCTGACCACTAGTTTTTGGTAGTTGAAATTGGTAAATAGGTGGTTTCTTGTACTCAATCGATAGACGAAATGGAGTTCTAGCGAAATAGCTATAATTTTAGTAGACTGAAACATTGGAATTTGCCAAAAATAGGGCTCAAAGTGGGCGAAATCGCCGATGCGTAAATGTCATGAATACCGCTAACTTCGTGAAAGCATAATTCAGTTAGTTTTCGATCAAATTTCATAATTTTTGTGGCGTTATGATCGGAAAAAGATTCTCTTATCATTTCATAAGAATTTTTTTTTGAAATTCGTGGACCCAGAGAACGAGTTTCAGAGAGACCCCTTGGACCCTCAAAGGGTTAATATTAAGTGATTCGTCCCAGACGTGTACGCGTGGCCCGAGCGGGCCCGACACTCCACTGAGAGTCGGTGTGCCATTGTTTACCAGCGAGTGAGCGCTACCCACGCATTCATACCATACATTGTCATTATTCCAGTATTTTTAGTGCTTGCAACTGCTAAATAAGCCACCATGGGTCCCAAGAAAGCTCCTAGTGCCAGGCCTGTGGTAAAGAATGTCAGAAATACGGTAGAACTGAAAAAAAAAGAGATAATTGCAAAATACGAAAGTGGAGTTAGTGTCGCTGAGCTGGCCAGGCAGTATGGCAAAGCCTATACAACCATCGCTTCCATTGTGGCAAAGGGAAAGAAAATAAAGGACGCTGTTGTTGCGAAAGGTGCAAGTATGGTCACAAAACAGAGATCGGAAGTACTGGAAGATGTTGAGACTTTGTTGTTGGTGGGGATCAACGAGAAACAATTAGTGTTACGCAGGCGATAATATCTGAAAAAGCAAGGCAATTTGCATGATCTCGTCAAGAAAATGCATGCAACGAGTGCTGAAGTGAACGAATTTAAAGCCAGCAAAGGCTGGTTTGACAGATTTAAGAAGCGTAGTGGCATACACAGTGTGATAAGGTATGGTGAGGCAGCCAGTTCAGACAAATTTGCTGCTGAAAAATGTGAATGAATTTCAAAGCTATTTAAAGGCTGAAGGATTTAAACCTGTACAAGTGTTTAATTGTGACGAAACAGGCCTGTTTTGGAAGAAAATGCCAAACAGGACCTTCAATACACGGGAGGAAAAGAGACTGCCAGGACACAAGCCTATTAAAGACAGGTTTGGGGCTGAGCCTCGGCCCTGAGCCTGTTGTGGGACGTATTGTGTCTTTGGGGAAGTCCATGGGGTTGGAGGTTACTTGCGAGGATGTGGAAGAGTTGGTGAAGGATGACAATGAAGAGCTAACTACTGCATATCTGCAAGATCTTCAACTGCAACAGAAACAGACCACAGCTCAGGAAAGTGATTCAGAGGAGGAGGAAGAGATATGGAGGACGATGCCTTCAAAGATTAATTAGATGTGTGCCAAGTGGAGTGACGTGCAAAGATTTATGGAGCATTATCACCCTAACAAAGCTGTTGCAGCCCATGCTGGCAACATGTACAATGAGACTGGTGTCCCACTTCAGGGCTGTTTTAAAGGAACGCCAGATACAGAGCTCCCTGGACAGTTATTTTGTCACAGGGGTCAAGTGACTCAACCTGGTCCTAGTGGCATTAAAAGAAAAAGGACAGTAACCCCAGAAAAGAACTTGGTACCTGCAGTGTTAATGGAAGGGAATTCCCCTTCCAAACTAACAACTCCTCCATCCTCTCCCCTCCTCCCGTCTTCCACACATCAACAACTCTTCAATAAAGGTAAGTGACATGTTATTACTGTTTATTTCTTATGTCTCATTGTTTTCTGTGTAATTTAATGTATATTTGTTGTACAAAAAGAATTTATTTTAATACTTTTGGGTGTCTGGAACGGATTAATTACGAACTCCGGGGGTCCACTGTATATGCTGTTTAGTGTTGTGGTAAAGGAGATTGGTGACTAGTTGATAAATTGATTTTTTCAGTGTGGAAAGGCTTTTCCAACAACGTCATCTACAAGATGTAGATGATGTATATAAGGAGCCAAGAATATGTGGATCTTGACGGTCGCTGTGTGATTTACTAACTTGCATAGCATTACCAAAAGATTCTACAAAAATATCTTGAATTGTAAGAAGTTGGCACTTACATTAACCCTTTCAGGGTCCAGAGGCCAAATTTCAAAGTGCACACCAGGGTCCAAGAATTTAATTTATTTTTCTTATGAAATGGTAGAGAATCTTTTTCTGAAGGTAATAAAACAAAGTACAAAATTTGATGGAAAATTGACGTAATTATGCTCTCGCAATATTGTAATAATTGTATAAACAATATCACCACATTTGTGAACGTATATTAGACCCACCAGCTGGCGCGTATTAGACGTGCGAGGTCATTTGTTTACTCTTGAACATCGGATCGGCAAAAAATTAAAATTTCCGCTACTTTGAGACCAGTTTCAAGCCATTTCCACTAATAAAACCAATCAAAATCATCTCTATTTCTGTAATATATCTTCCATTCTATCAAATGATACCAAGAAATTGCAAATATAACTGTAAAAAGCATATGAAAAAACACCGCAGTCTGTTTTAATCTAAAATTACGGTCTCTGTTTTTTCTCTCATTATGCACTGTGTGCTGCAGGATTTGTTTTATGTGATGCACACTTACCACAGATAAATTCTCTCATATCTAGGCCCAAAATTACCGCTCACAGCTTATCTGAGTGAGCTGAGCTCATGGCTTAGAACTACGGTTTGGACCCTGAAAGGGTTAAGCTCTGAGCTCTTTATGGAGAAATAAACAGCTTTCCATTACATAAAATGTAGGTAATGTAACATTATTTCAGTTTCTTAAACTTCTACACCTGGACTTATTAATTATAATATTTTCTGATTTTTTTCCAGTGTTGGTTTGACTGAAGGTCAGAACTCTCAGATAATTGAAGGAATTGACATGCACAGAACAGAAGTACCGGAAGAGTAAATATTCATTTAATTGGCCATGTTTAACCAAGATAAGGCAGGCAGTGTTGACATGAAGTAAATGAAGCACATTACCAGGCTTATGTTCCATATAAAGGGAAAAGTTTCTTGTATTTCCTAGTGATAATAAATTGAGGTTTAAAAGTGTTTAAATACCATTTTATTTACCATTGGCAGAGAGCATGCATAGTTCCTTTGTACAAAGGCAAAGGGGACAAAGGAGAGTAAAAACTATAGAGGAATAAGTCTGTTGAGTATACCTGGTAAAATGTATTGTAGTTATAATTGAAAGACTGACAGTTAGGATAGCAGATGAACAAGGAGGCTTGAGGAAGGGTACAACGGCGTTTTCGCTCTGCGGCCCTTTCTTTACCATCCCTTCTTGCTGATGGACCCTCCTTTAATCCTGACTCCTAGTCTTTTTGACAAACTTGACTTACTACACAAACTTGAAGATTATACCTCAAGCACCTCCCTCAGTCCCTTCTACCTCGATCTCTTGCTACCTTCTATCCCTGCACTATCCACCGTCCTGCTGCACTCCTTACCCTACTAATCATCCATCTCCCTCTTACAACCCATTCTCCCTGCATCCTGCAATAACCTGCAGTGCTGTATAACCCCTGTGGTTTAGCGCTTCTATTTCATTATAATAATAATAATAATAATCTGAAGATTATACCTTTAGCACCTCCCTCAGTCCCTTCTACCTCGATCTCTTGCTACCCTCTATCCCTGCACTATCCACTGTCCTGCTGCACTCCATACCCTACTAATCATCCATCTCCCTCTTACAACCCATTCTCCCTGCATCCTGCAATAACCTGCAGTGCTGTATGACCCCTGTGGTTTAGGGCTTCTATTTGATTATAATAATAATTGAGGAAGGGTAGGGGGGGTGTAGACCAAGTGTTTGCAGTGAAACAGGTGAACAGTAAAGAGGTTTTTGTGGCATTTATGGATTTGGAAAAGGCATATGATATGGTAGATAGGGGGGCAATGTGGCAGATGTTACAAATGTATGGAATAGGAGGTTATTGAAAGCAGTATGACCTCCGCAATCCTTCCATGTATAGGATTGTCAGATATTAGTAGACGCTCTTTATTTGTTCGTCGCCCCTGTTTACTTGGTCCCTTTTCTATTTGTCTACATTCACTCGTCTTCCCTTCAGCAACCACCTTTATATGTTCTTGTGACATCTCCCTTTCCCCTACCCCCTTGGGAAGTTCCTGCTGTCCGTGTCTGTTCTATTCCTCTACCTTGCACGAAAACCCAACTACCTACAGTGGCTTCTCGCTCTTTTTTTCTAGACCACTTCCGTTCTCATTCCCATGCCATCGCAGTGTACACCGATGGTTCAAAGTCATCTGACGGCGTCGGATTCCCAGCAGTGTTTCCGGACAGCATCGTGCGAGGGCATCTATTACCCTCGGCTAGCATATTTAAGGCTGAATTGTATGCCATTCTTGTGGCCTTATCC
>WNWK01004778.1:0-2500 GCA_009830355.1 Cherax destructor
ACAGTCACCTCAGTCAACACCCACACACTTACCCTCAGTCAACACCCACACAGTCACCTCAGTCAACACCACACAGTCACCCAGTCAACACCTACACAGTTACCTCATTCAACACTTCACAGTTACCTCAGTCAACACTCACACAGTCACCTCAGTCAACACCACACAGTTACTTCAGTCAACACCCACACAGTCACCAGCCAACACTCACAAGTCACTCAGTCATTACTACAAGTTACTAGTAACACCTCTACAGTTACTCAGTCAAACTCAAGTCACCTCAGTGAACACTCTACAGTTATCCTAGTCAAATTTCACAAGTACCTCAGTCAACACTCATACAGTCACCTTCAGTCAACACTCACACAGTTACCTCAGTCAACACCCACACAGTTACCTCAGTCAACACCACACAGTTACCTCAGTAATCAGGAACCTAGGCACTATGAGACTTATTCTACTCTCACTTAAGTGTGATTTACAATCATCACCACCACCATTGTTAGCCACTTCTGCAAACAAAGGTGATTACTTATCAAAGGAACTCTGGGATTTGTAATACCTCTCTCTATCTCTATCTATCTATCTATCTATCTATCTATATATATATATATATATATATATATATATATATATATATATATATATATATATATATATATATATATATATATACTTAGACTCTTATTATTTCTCTTGTCCCTATCTTCCTAGCCCCTAACCCCTACCTTCCCAGCCTCTATCTTCCTAGCCTCTAGCTTCCTAGCCCCTACCTTCCTAGCCTCTACCTTCTTAGCCCCTAGCTTTCTAGCCCCTAGCTTCCTAGCCTCTGCCTTCCTAGCCCCTAGCTTCCTAGCCCCTACCTTCCTACCCTCTACCTTCCTAGCTCCTAGCTTCCTAGCCCCTACCTTCCTAGCCTCTACCTTCCTAGCTCCTAGCTTCCTAGTCTCTACCTTCCTAGTCCCTATCTTCCTAGCCTCTACCTTCCTAGCTTCTACCGTCCTAGCCTCTACCTTCCTAGCCCTTAGCTTCCTAGCCCCTACTTTCCTAGCCTCTACCTTCCTAGCCCCTAGCTTCCTAGCCTCTACCTTCCTAGCCTCTACCTTCTAGCCCCTAGCTTCTAGCCCTACCTTCCTAGCCTCTGCCTTCCTAGCCCCTAGCTTCCTAGCCCCTACCTTCCTACCCTCTACCTTCCTAGCCCCTAGCTTCCTAGCCTCTACCTTCCTAGCCTCTACCTTCCTAGCCCCTAGCTTCCTAGCCTCTACCTTCCTAGCCTCTACCTTCGTACCCCCTAGCTTTCTAGCCCCTACCTTCCTAGCCTCTGCCTTCCTAGCCCCTAGCTTCCTAGCCCCTACCTTCCTACCCTCTATCTTCCTAGCCCCTAGCTTCCTAGCCTCTACCTTCCTAGCCTTTACCTTCCTAGCCCCTAGCTTCCTAGCCTCTACCTTCCTAGCCTCTACCTTCTTAGCCCCTAGCTTTCTAGCCCCTACCTTCCTAGCCTCTGCCTTCCTAGCCCCTAGCTTCCTAGCCCCTACCTTCCTACCCTCTACCTTCCTAGCCCCTAGCTTCCTAGCCCCTACCTTCCTAGCTCTGTACCTTCCTAGCCCCTAGCTTCCTAGCCCCTACCTTCCTACCCTCTACCTTCCTAGCCCCTAGCCTCTACCTTCCTAGCCTCTACCTTCCTAGCCCCTAGCTTCCTAGCCTCTACCTTCCTAGCCTCTACCTTCCTAGTCCCTAGCTTCCTAGCCCCTAGCTCTTTAGCCTCTATCTCCCTAGCCCCTAGCTTCCTAGCCCCTAGCTTCCTAGTCCCTAGCTTCCTAGCCCCTAGCTTCCTAGCCCCTAGCTTCCTAGCCCCTAGCTTCCTAGCCCCTAGCTTCCTAGACCCTAGCTTCCTAGTCCCTAGCTTCCTAGCCCCTAGCTTCCTAGCCCCTAGCTTCCTAGCCCCTAGCTTCCTAGCCCCTAGCTTCCTAGCCCCTAGCTTCCTAGTCCCTAGCTTCCTAGCCCCTAGGTTCCTAGCCCCTAGCTTCTAGCCCTAGCTTCCTAGCCCCTAGCTTCCTAGCCCCTAGCTTCCTAGCCCCAGCTTCCTAGCCCCTAGCTTCCTAGCCCCTAGCTTCCTAGCCCTAGCTTCCTAGTCCCTAGCTTCCTAGCCCTAGCTTCCTAGTCCCTAGCTTCCTGCCCTATCTTCCTAGTCCCTAGCTTCCTAGCCCTAGCTTACTAGCCCTAGCTTCCTAGCCCCTAGCTTCCAGCCCCTAGCTTCCTAGCCCCTAGCTTCCTAGCCCCTAGCTTCCTAGTCCCTAGCTTCCTAGCCCCTAGCTTCCTAGTCCCTAGCTTCCTAGCCCCTAGCTTCCTAGTCCCTAGCTTCCTAGCCCCTAGCTTCCTAGCCCCTAGCTTCCTAGTCCCTAGCTTCCTAGCCCCTAGCTTCCTAGCCCCTAGCTTCCTAGCCCCTAGCTTCCTAGCCCTAGCTTCCTAGCCCTAGCTTCCTAGTCCCTAGCTTCCAGCT
>WNWK01004778.1:7500-25000 GCA_009830355.1 Cherax destructor
ACACTCCATCACACACAATACACTCCATCACATACAATACACTTCACACACAATACACTCCATCACATACATACACTCATCACACACAATACACTCATCACACACAATACACCTTCACACACAATACACTCCATCACATACAATCATCATCATCACACATACACTCCATCACACACAATACACATCACATACAATACATCTACAACAATACACTCCATCACACACAGTACACTCCATCACACACAATACACTCCATCACACACAATACACTCCATCACATACAATACACTCCTTCACACACAATACACTCCATCACACATCCTCCACACATACACTCCATCACACACAATACATCACACAATCTCAATACATCATCACACAATACACTCCATCACACACAGTACACTCCATCACAACAATACACTCCATCACACACAATACTCATCACATACAATACACTCCATCACACACATACACTCATCACACTACAGTACACACCTATCACAACAATACACTCATCACACACAATACACTCATCACACAATACACTCATCACACACAATACACTCATCACACACAGTACACTCTCATCACACACACACACAATAACCTACATCAATAACATACCACACACATACACTCATCACACACAACTACTCATCACACACATACACTCCATCACACACAATACACTCCATCACACACAATACACTCCATCACACACATAACTCCATCACACACATACACTCCATCACACACAATACACTCATCACACACAATACACTCATACACAAATACACTCCATCACACACAATACACTCCATCACACAGTACACTCCATCACAACAATACACTCCATCACACACATACACTCCATCACAACAATACACTCCATCACACACAATACACTCCATCACACACAAACACCATCACACACAGTACACTCCATCACACACAATACACTCCATCACACACAATACACTCCATCACACAATACACTCCATCACACACACAATACACTCCATCACACACAGTACACTCCATCACACACAATACACTCCATCACATACAATACACTCCATCACACACAATACACTCCATCACACACAATACACTCCATCACACACAGTACACTCCATCACACACAATACACTCCATATCACACACAATACACTCCATCACACACAGTACCTATCTCATACAATCCTCATCACACACAGTACACTCCATCACACACAGTACACTCCATCACACAATACACTCCATTCCACAATACACTCATAACACAGTACTCCATCACACACATCACTCCATCACACACAGTACATCATCCAACATCACTCCATCACACACAATACACTCCATCACACACAGTACACTCATCACACACAGTACACTCACATAACACCATCACCAAGTACACTCCATCACATACATCACACTCCATCACACACAGTACCTCCATCACACACATCATCATCTACACACATACCTCCATCACAACAATACACTCCATCCACATCACACATACACTCCTATCCACACAGTACACTCCATCACATACAATACACTCCATCACACACAATACACTCCATCACTACACAGTACCTCCATCCACACAGTACACTCATCACAACAATACACTCCATCACACATACTCCATCACATACATACACTCCATCACACATACCTCCATCACACTACAATACACTCCATCACACACATATCATCATCACTCCATCACACAATACACTCCATCACACACTACATCACTCTCCATCACACACAGTGCACTCCATCACTACAATACACTCCATCACACACAGTCCCTCACACGTACCTCCATCACATACAATACACTCCATCACACACAGTCCCCTACACATACCTCCATCCACACTACTCATCACACAATCCCCATCACACACAGTACACTCCATCACACACAGTACACTCCATCACATACAATACACTCCATCTACACATACACTCCATCACACACAGTACACTCCATCACATACAATACCTCCATCACACAATCACACTCATCACATACAATACACTCCATCACACACAATACACTCCATCACACACAATACACTCCATCACACACAGTACACTCCATCACACACAATACACTCCATCACACACAATACACTCCATCACACACAATACACTCCATCACACACAATACACTCCATCACATACAATACACTCCATCACACACAATACACTCCATCACATACAATACACTCCATCACACACAATACACTCCATCACACACAATACACTCCATCACACACAGTACACTCCATCACACACAATACACTCCATCATCACACACAATACACTCCATCACACACAGTACACTCCATTTACACAAGTACACTCCATCACACACAGTGCACTCCATCACACACAATACACTCCATCACACAATCACTCCATACACACATACCTCCATCACACACAATACACTCCATCACACACAGTACACTCAATCACACACAGTACACTCCATCACACACAATACACTCCATCACACACAGTACACTCCATCACACACAGTACACTCCATCACATACAATACACACCATCACACACAGTACACTCCATCACACACAGTACACTCCATCACACACAATACACTCCATCACACACAATACACTCCATCACACACAGTACACTCCATCACATACAATACACTCCATCACACACAATACACACTATCACATACAATACACTCCATCACACACAATACACTCCATCACACACAATACACTCCATCACACACAATACACTCCATCACACACAATACACTCCATCACACACAATACACTCCATCACACACAATACACTCCATCACACACAGTACACTCCATCACATACAATACACTCCATCACATACAATACACTCCATCACACACAATACACTCCATCACAACACATACACTCATCATCACATACACATTATCTCACATCTATACACAGTTACTCTCTATCACATACAATACACTCATCAACATACACTCTCATCACATACATACTATCACTCCATACCTTATCTCAACATCTACACTTATCTCTCTCTTTTTACTCATCATCTACTCTCTCCTTCCTCTCTCTCTCTCTCTCTCTCTCTTCTCTCTCTCTCTCTCTCTCTCTCTCTCTCTCTCTCTCTCTATCTATCTATCTATCTATGTATCTATCTCCTCCCTTGCCTACTATCTGTCTCCCTCCCTCCCTCACTAGCTGTCTCCCTCCCTCCCTCACTACCTGTTTCCCTCCCTCCCTCATTACCTGTCTCCCTTCCTCTCCTACTACCTGCTTCCCTTTCTCCCTCCCTCACTACCTGTCTCCCTCCCTCCCTCACTACCTGTCTCCCTCCCTCCTCACTACCTGTCTCCCTTCCTCCCTCACTACCTGTTTCCCTTTCTCCCTCCCTCACTGCCTGCTTCTCTTCCTCCCTCACTACCTGCTTCCCTCCCTCCCACACTACCTGCTTCCGTCTCTCCTTCGTGCCTCCCTTCCTCGTGCCTCCCTCTCTTCCCCTTCCTACCAATAGCCCTTCCTCCCTCCCTCCCTCACTACCTGCTTGCCTCCCTCCCACACTACGTGCTTCCCTCTCTCCTTCGTGCCTCCCTTCCTCGTGCCTCCCTCTCTTCCCCTTCCTACCAATAGCCCTTCCTCCCTCAGTGTCTCACCCCCTCATTTCCTTCCCTCACTCCTCTCTCCCTCACTACAGACGTATCCTGGTCTGATTTCTAACACAAAAAAATCCAGTTTCTGCATATGCAAATTATCTGTGATTAGCATACTGACAGTGTTTTCTTGCTGGCACTGTCAACAGCTGTGTTACCCCTGCGGGTTTAGCGAGTATCCCTCGCTAAAATAAATGTGGCACATGTTATTTAGGCCTGTTGCTCTCCCCTCATGTTATAGGCCAAGTTTTGCTCTCCCTCATGTTATAGGCCTGGTGTTACTGTCCACGGTCACTATCCCAGGTCACCATCCCAGGTCACCATCCCAGGTCACCATCCCAGGTCACCATCCCAGGTCACAATCTAGGTCACATCCCAGGTCACACCCCAGGTCATCACCCAAGGTCACATCCCAGGTCATCACCCCAGGTCACATCCCAGGTCACCATCCCAGGTTACCATTCCAGGTCACATCCCAGGTCAGTAGGTAGCAAAGGAAGAGGTGGATTAGTAAAAGGATGGAAAGGAGAAATAGGAAGAGAAAACAGAAGGTAAACGACAATAATAAGCGAGGGAAGTCTCTCTCTCTCTCTCTCTCTCTCTCTCTCTCTCTCTCTCTCTCTCTCTCTCTCTCTCTCTCTCTTTCTCTCTCTGTCTTTCTCTCTCTAGATCGATTATCTACCTCTCCAGCTTCCCTCTACAAACCCCCCTCACGTCCCCCATCCAGTCTACTCATCCCCCTTAATCTACCTCACCCCTCACCCCCTCCTCTTATCCAGGGGCGCCAGACAGTATGGGTCAGAGAGTCCATCGACCCACAAGAGGAAGCTGGAAGAGGGAAGACTACCTCTATAACCCTGTGTAGGGGAGTTAGATCCCACATGAAGGGTATTGTGGCGTTTATAACCCTGTGTAGGGGAGTTAGATCCCACATGAAGGGTATTGTGGCGTTTATAACCCTGTGTAGGGGAGTTAGATCCCACATGAAGGGTTTGTGGCGTTTATAACTGTGTGTAGGGGAGTTAGATCCTACATGAAGGGTATTGTGGCGTTTATAACTGTGTGTAGGGGAGTTAGATCCCACATGAAGGTTATTGTGGCGTTTATAACCCTGTGTAGGGAGTTAGATCCACATGAAGGGTATTGTGGCGTTTATAACTGTGTGCAGGGGAGTTAGATCCTACATGAAGGGTATTGTGGCGTTTATAACTGTGTGCAGGGGAGTTAGATCCCACATGAAGGTTATTGTGGCGTTTATAACCCTGTGTAGGGGAGTTAGATCCCACATGAAGGGTATTGTGGCGTTTATAACTGTGTGTAGGGGAGTTAGATCCCACATGAAGGTTATTGTGGCGTTTATAACCCTGTGTAGGGGAGTTAGATCCCACATGAAGGGTATTGTGGCGTTTATAACTGTGTGCAGGGGAGTTAGATCCTACATGAAGGGTATTGTGGCGTTTATAACTGTGTGCAGGGGAGTTAGATCCCACATGAAGGTTATTGTGGCGTTTATAACCCTGTGTAGGGGAGTTAGATCCCACATGAAGGGTATTGTGGCGTTTATAACTGTGTGTAGGGGAGTTAGATCCCACATGAAGGTTATTGTGGCGTTTATAACCCTGTGTAGGGGAGTTAGATCCCACATGAAGGGTATTGTGGCGTTTATAACTGTGTGCAGGGGAGTTAGATCCTACATGAAGGGTATTGTGGCGTTTATAACTGTGTGCAGGGGAGTTAGATCCCACATGAAGGTTATTGTGGCGTTTATAACCCTGTGTAGGGGAGTTAGATCCCACATGAAGGGTATTGTGGCGTTTATAACTGTGTGTAGGGGAGTTAGATCCTACATGAAGGGTATTGTGGCGTTTATAACTGTGTGCAGGGGAGGTAGATCCCACATGAAGGGTATTGTGGCGTTTATAACTGTGTGCAGGGGAGGTAGATCCCACATGAAGGGTTTTATGACATCTAGGGAAGTTAGATCCCACATGAAGGGTTTTATGACATCTAGGGAAGTTAGATCCCACATGAAGGTTATGGTGGTGTTTATAAATGTTTGTAGGAGAGTTAGATCCCACATGAAGGGTTTTATGGCGTCTGAGTGTAGGAGAGTTAGATTAATTATAAAGGGTATCATAACGTGTATAAGGATTGTTAGAACCAATACAATGTGTTCCTCGTGGAAATAAGTCACTCTGCCTGACTTTTTTGGGTTATCCTGGGTTCTCTACACACATGCTGCTATGTATCATAATCTATGTAACTGTATTTGTGTATACCTGGATAAACGTACTTACTTACTACAGCTGTATTTAAGGGATGTTGGAACCCATATAATTTGTTCCTCGTCGTCTATAGCTGTATGTAAGGGGTGTAGATACCCGTATAGTTTGTTCCTCGACTCTATACCTACGTGTAAGGGGTGTTGGAACCTATTCGGGATGGGGATGGGGGGGGGACGTCAACAGTTGCTTGTTTATGGTATTTAATCCTACGTTATATGTCCCTCGACGTTCGTAACTCTTCCCCCTCTGTGTGCTAACAAGGCGACAGTTCTTTTTTCACTTTATCTCCCTATCTTTATCACCTCTCGCTTGCTAATTCCTTCTTCCTTGTCTCCTATTCTATCTCTCACACTCTGCCTTTCTACCCATTCTCACCTTCTCCCCTCCTACCATAGTTCCTCTCTTCCCTCTCCCATCTTCTACTCTATAAAACATTCTCTCTCTCTCTCTCTTTCATCTTTCGCCCCCTCTCCCCTCTCATCCTCCCACCTTCTTCCCCAACACTCCCCTCAGTCACCCCTCCCCCTTTTCCCCTTTGTGGTGACGCTACTGAATGATGAGGGGAAAGCTTAATCCTCACCTGAGTAATCTTTTGCTTTCTCTCTCTCTCTCTCTCTCTCTCTCTCTCTCCTTCCATTGGTGGAAGTGAGCTCTCTCTTTCACACAGACACTGTAGCCACAGAATATATATATATATATAATATATATATATATATATATATATATATATATATATATATATATATATATATATATATATATATATATATATATAATATATATATATATATATATATATATATATATATATATATATATATATTATTTACAAACACTGTCTATGTTCACGACAGGATTCAAATATTTGTAAATAATTTCGCTTGTTTGCTAATTGTTAAGCATTTCAAAAATTTCTTTCGTAGTTGAGTGCATGTGACAGAATGTGCGGGGTGTGTGGGAGTCGGCGTCCAGCTTCGGCTGGGCGCCCTTGCTTATCGGGAGTCTGGAGCTGTGCTACAACCACTCTGAAAAGATAGAGGAATTCCAAGCGCTTTCGTTATTTCTCACGTTATCAGTTCCTTGATAATGTAAGAAATCACGAAAGTGCTATGAATTTCACTAATTTTTCATAGTGTTTGTTGTGTATATTGTGATATCACCTGTTCTTACACACAAACATACACACATATACAATCCTTTTAAACACATTCACAGTCTCTGGACGCCTGGATCCGAAACCTTTTCACAACATTCTAAAGTTTCTAATTTAAGATTGACTGTAAAACTGTCGAGTCAGGTACGAATTTTCACGAAAGTTTTCGTGATTCGTCAACGCTAAGGTTTTTTTTTTTGGGGTGGGGAGGGGAGGGTGGAGTTGGGGAGGGGGAGGGGTGGAGGGTGGAGTTGGGGAGGGGGGAGGGGGGGAGTTGGGGAGGGGGGGGAGGAAGTGTGTGGGCCTCATTTTATGGACTGAAAAAATATTGCTGCCCACCACAGTGGTCAAAAGAAATTTTATTCTAAGAATTTTGGGTTTAAGATTCTTCCCTCGTGTTGTTAATTATTTCTTCATCTAAGATCTCTGAGTGACAGACACTCAGAGTGCTCACAAGTGAGTGACAGACACTCAGAGTGCTCACAAGTGAGTGACAGACACTCAGAGTGCTCACAAGTGAGTGACAGACACTCAGAGTGCTCACAAGTGAGTGACAGACACTCAGAGTGCTCACAAGTGAGTGACAGACACTCAGAGTGCTCACAAGTGAGTGACAGACACTCAGAGTGCTCACAAGTGAGTGACAGACACTCAGAGTGCTCACAAGTGAGTGACAGACACTCAGAGTGCTCACAAGTGAGTGACAGACACTCAGAGTGCTCACAAGTGAGTGACAGACACTCAGAGTGCTCACAAGTGAGTGACAGACACTCAGAGTGTTCACAAGTGAGTGACAGACACTCAGAGTGCTCACAAGTGAGTGAGAGACGCTCAGAGTGCTCACAAGTGAGTGACAGACACTCAGAGTGCTCACAAGTGAGTGACAGACAATCAGAGTGCTCACAAGTGAGTGAAAGACACTCAGAGTGCTCACAAGTGAGTGAGAGACGCTCAGAGTGCTCACAAGTGAGTGAGAGACGCTCAGAGTGCTCACAAGTGAGTGACAGACACTCAGAGTGCTCACAAGTGAGTGACAGACAATCAGAGTGCTCACAAGTGAGTGACAGACACTCAGAGTGCTCACAAGTGAGTGACAGACACTCAGAGTGCTCACAAGTGAGTGACAGACACTCAGAGTGCTCACAAGTGAGTGAGAGACGCTCAGAGTGCTCACAAGTGAGTGAGAGACGCTCAGAGTGTTCACAAGTGAGTGACAGACACTCAGAATGCTCACAAGTGAGTGACAGACACTCAGAGTGCTCACAAGTGAGTGACAGACACTCAGAGTGCTCACAAGTGAGTGACAGACACTCAGAGTGCTCACAAGTGAGTGACAGACACTCAGAGTGTTCACAAGGAGTGACAGACACTCAAGTGCTCACAAGTGAGTGACTGACACTCAGAGTGCTCCAATGAGTGTCAACACTCAGAGTGCTCACAAGTGAGTGACAGACACTCAGAGTGCTCACAAGAGAGTGACAGACACTCAGAGTGCTCACAAGTGAGTGACAGACACTCAGAGTGCTCACAAGTGGGTGGCAGGCACTCAGAGTGCTCACAAGTGAGTGACAGGCACTCAGAGTGCTCACAAGTGAGTGTCAAACACTCAGAGTACTCACAAGTGAGTGACAGACACTCAGAGTGCTCACAAGTGGCAGGAAACTCAGAGTACTCACAAGTGAGTGACAGGCACTCAGAGTGCTCACAAGTGAGTGCAGGCACTCAGAGTGCTCACAAGTGAGTGCAGACACTCAGAGTGCTCACAAGTGAGTGACAGGCACTCAGAGTGCTCACAAGTGAGTGTCAAACACTCAGAGTGCTCACAAGTGAGTGACAGGCACTCAGAGTGCTCACAAGTGGTGCAACACTCAGAGTGCTCACAAGTGAGTGACAGCACTCAGAGTGCTCACAAGTGGTGCAGCACTCAGAGTGCTCACAAGTGAGTGTCAGACACTCAGAGGGCTCACAAGTGAGTGACAGACACTCAGAGTGCTCACAAGTGAGTGTCAGACACTCAGAGTGCTCACAAGTGAGTGACAGACACTCAGAGTGCTCACAAGTGAGTGTCAAACACTCAGAGTGCTCACAAGTGAGTGTCAGACACTCAGAGTGCTCACAAGTGAGTGACAGACACTCAGAGTGCTCACAAGTGAGTGACAGACACTCAGAGTGCTCACAAGTGAGTGACAGACACTCAGAGTGCTCACAAGTGAGTGACAGACACTCAGAGTGCTCACAAGTGAGTGACAGACACTCAGACATCTAAGGACTAAGCACCAGTGTTTACATCTCATGATGTCGCGAGTACTTCTCAGTCCCCCAGGACCCCAATGGAAATAAGTCACTCTGACTTTTATGGGTTATCCTGAGTTCTCTATACACATGCTGCTATGTATGATAATCTATGTAACTGTATTTGTGTATACCTGAATAAACTTACACATTTTTTCAGTATTTTTCATTCTATTTCGATCTAAATTTTTGTACTTTTATAACTGAAGTGACTCCTGGCTTTTATAATTGAAATGACTCCTGGCTTTTATAACTGAAGTGACTCCTGGCTTTTATTTTCACTCATCCTGACATTATTTCTCCGATCTTAATTTTTGTTGATTCTTAGTCAACTTTTGCTTTTTTTTCGTTCGTTTCACATATTTTTTCCAGTCTCGCTTTCTGTTATCTTCGACTGATTTGACAGGTCTCTGTTGGTCACTCTTCTGTGGCTCTCAGGGTGAAACAGACAGGTCACTCTTCCTTGGCTATCAGAGTGAAGGAGACAGGTCAGCATAGGTCAAAACGTCTCTCCTTTAAGATATTTCAGAGCAGTGAACGCCCTCTGTCACTCCTACCCTGCACTACTCAAGGATACTCCGGGCACCAGAATGCTCGTATGAGGGATGGGGGGCGAGACTTGCCCTGCCCGGGCAAATACCCCTACACAAAGGTCACCGAAGTATTGACTCACTCGCCCCACGGAAAAACCACAAGGTTTTGTTTTGGGTTGCTGGCTTACCAGATCAATATGGTAGAGGCATGACTCGAGGCCCGGGAAGCACGTCCTGACTCCTATATACGATATATACCTGGAGTATACCTGGAGAGAGTTCCAGGGGTCAACGCCATCAGAGCCTGATCAACCAGGCTGTTACTGCTGGCCGCACGCAGTCCAACGTACGAACCACAGCCTGGCTGGTCAGGTACCGACTTTAGGTGCCTGTCCAGTGCCTGCTTGAAGACAGCCAGAAGTTTGTTGGTAATCCCCCTGATGTATGCTGGGAGGCAGTTGAACAGTCTTGGGCCCCTGACACTTATTGTGTTGTCTCTCAACGTGCTAGTGGCACCCCTGCTTTTCATTGGGGGGATGTTACATCGCCTGCCGAGTCTTTTGCTTTCGTAGGGAGTGACTCTCGTGTGCAAGTTTGGTACTAATCCTTCGAGAATTTTCCAAGTGTATATAATAATGTATCTCTCCCTCCTGCGTTCTAGGGAGTACAGGTTTAGGAACTTCAAGCGTTCCCAGTAGTTGAGGTGGTTTATCGCAGTTATGCGTGCCGTGAAGGTTCTCTGCACATTTTCAAGGTCAGCAATTTCACCTGCCTTGAAAGGTGCAGTTAGTGTGCAGCAATATTCCAGCCTAGATAAAACACGCGACCTGAAAAGTGTCAACATGGGCTTGGCATCCCTGGTTTTGAAGGTTCTCATTATCCATCCTCATTTTTCTAGCAGATGCGATTGCTACGGTGTTATGGTCCTTGAAGGTGAGATCCTCTGACATGATAACTCCCAGGTCTTTGACATTATTTTTTCGCTCTATTGTGTGGTTGGAATTTGTTTTGTACTCCGATGAGATTTTAATTTCCTCACGTTTTCCGTATCTGAGTAATTGAAATTTCTCATCATTGAACTTCATATTGTTTTCTGCAGCCCATTTAAAGATTTGGTTTATGTCTGCTTAGAGTCTTGCAGTGTCTTCAACGGTGGACACTGTCATGCAGATTCGGGTGTCATCTGCAAAGGAAGACACAGCACTGTGGCTTATATCCCTGTCTATGTCTGATATGAGGATGAGGAACAGGATGGGAGCAAGTACTGTGCCTTGTGGAACAGAGCTTTTCACAGTAGCCGCCTCAGAATTTACTCTGTTGACTACTACTCTTTGTGTTGAATTTGTTAGGAAATTATAGATCCATCTACCAACTTTTCCTGTTATTCCTTTATCACGCATTTTGTGTGCTATTACACCATGGTCACACTTGTCAAAGACTTTTGCAAAGTCTGTGTATATAACATCTGCATTCTGTTTGTCTTCTAGAGCATCCAGGACCTTGTCGTAGTGGTCCAGTAGTTGGGACAGACAGGAGCGGCCTGCTCTAAACCCATGCTGTCCTGGGTTGTGCAATTGATGGTTATCTAGATGAGTGACGAGCTTGCTTCTTAGAACCCTTTCAAAGATTTTTATGATATGGGACGTTAGCGCTATTGGTCTGTAGTTCTTTGCTATTGCTTTACTGCCCCCTTTGTGGAGTGGGGCTATGTGTGTTGTTTTTAGAGCTGTAGGACGACCCCAGCGTCCATGCTCCCTCTCCATAGGATGTTAAAAGCACGTGATAGGGGTTCTTGCAGTTCTTGATGAACACGGAGTTCCATGAGTTTGGTCCTGGAGCGGAGTGCATGGACATGTCATTTATTGCCTTTTCGAAGTCATTTGGCGTCAGGGTAATGTCAGATAGGCATGCCTCTGCCAAGTTCTGTGGCACTCTCATAAAAATTCATTTAGGTCTTCGACTTTCAGTCTGGTTAGCGGCTCACTAAAAACTGAGTCATACTGGGACTTTAGTAACTCACTCATTTCCTTTCTGTCATCTGTGTAGGACCCATCCGTTTAAGTAGGGGCCCAATACTGATGTTGTTCTCGACTTTAATTTGACATAAGAAAAGAAATACTTTGGGTTTCTTTCAATTTCACACACACACACACACATACACACACACACACACACACACACACACACACACACACACACACACATACACACACACACACACACACACACACACACAAATATATATATATATATATATATATATATATATATATATATATATATCAGTGGACCCTCGGTTTCGTTCATCTCCAAACTCGAACAATTATGTAAGTGTATTTTCGTAATTGCTTCTGTAAGTGTAGTTTTGGGGGTCTGAAATGACTAATCCAATTTACAACCCTCGGTTTTCGTTGAAAATTCATTCCAGAATGCTGTTTGAGTGGTATTACCGAACGAATTTGTTCTCATAAGGACAAATGTAAATTAGATTAGTCGTTTCAGACCCCCAAAAATACACTTACAAAAGCTCTTACAAAAATACATTTACATAATTGTTCGAGTTTGGAGGTGAACGAAAACCGAGGGTCCACTGTATATATATATATATATATATATATATATATATATATATATATATATATATATATATATATATATATATATAATATGTATATATAGATGGAGAGTAGTCGTCAAGCCGGGGTCGAGTCTCAGCTCCCGGCCCCGTGTCTTCAGTTGCAATCTCTTCGATATTGCTTCCTGGCTTCGGGGGTCCTAGCGTACTTGCTCTTCAAACTGTGGATGGTGTGTGTGTGTGTGTGTGTGTGTGTTTGTGTGTGTGTGTGTGTGTGTGTGTGTGTGTGTGTTGTGTGTGTGTGTGTGTGTGTGTGTGTGTGTGTGTGTGTGTGTGTGTGTGTGTGTACCTGGAAAAGTAAAAAACAGAACAGAGCATCTCATTAGTTCTAATAACAAGAGGTGACCTTTGGTGTCTAAGGAGAGACAATGTCCTCAGCTGGTCCTCAGCTGGTCTCAGCTTCAGCTGGTAATCTCAGACCTGCACGTTATGAGTTCTAAAAAGATCCAGTTTCTGCTACACCTGTTGATAACGAGTGTAGGACAGGTGGTGATGTACCCACTAGGTGGTGCAGGTGGTGATCAGCTGGTCCACACGAGGGGTTACCTGGATATCCTGGCGCTATTATAAGAACATAAGAACATAAGAAAGGAGGAACACTGCAGCAGGCCTGTTGGCCCATACTAGGCAGGTCCTGCACAATCCGTCCCACTAACAGAATATTTGCTCAACCCAATTTTCAATGCTACCCAAGAAATAAGCTTTGACAATTCTACCCACTCATGCGCGAGTCCCACTCAAATCCAACCCCTCTCACTCATGAATTTATCCAACCTAAATTTGAAACTACCCAAGGTCCTAGCTTCAATAACCCTACTAGGCAGACTGTTCCACTCATCAACTACCCTATTTCCAAACCAATACTTTCCTATATCCTTTCTAAATCTAAACTTATCTAACTTGAATCCATTATTGCGGGTTCTCTCTTGGAGAGATATCCTCAAGACCTTATTTATATCCCCTTTGTTAATACCCATTTTCCACTTGTATACCTCGATCATGTCTCCCTCATTCTACGTCTTACAAGTGAATGTAATTTTAGGGTCTTCAATCTTTCTTCGTAAGGAAGATTTCTAATGCTATGTATTAATTTAGTCATTCTACGCTGAATGTTTTCTAACGAATTTATGTCCATTCTGTAATATGGAGACCAGAACTGAGCTGCGTAATCTAGGTGAGGCCTTACTAATGATGTATAAAGCTGTAATATAACCTCTGGACTTCTGTTGCTAACACTTCTTGATATAAATCCCAGTAATCTATTTGCCTTATTACGTACGCTTAGGCATTGCTGTCTTGGTTTAAGGTTGCTGCTTACCATCACCCCCAAGTCCTTCTCGCAATCTGTATGGCTAAGTTCTACGTTATTTAACTTATAAGTGCTTGGGTTATGGACACTCCCGAGCTTCAGAACCTTGCATTTATCTACATTGAACTGCATCTGCCACTTTTCTGACCACGAATTAAGTTTGTCTAAATCTTCCTGAAGTTCTATGACATCTATGTTTGAATCAATTATCCTACCTATCTTCGTGTCGTCGGCGAATTTGCTCATATCACTAGTAATTCCCTCATCAAGGTCATTGATATATATTATAAATAACAATGGGCCTAAGACTGATCCCTGTGGAACACCACTTGTTACAAGTCCCCATTCGGATTTAACCCCATTTATGCACACTCTCTGCTTCCTATTGGTGAGCCATGACTCGATCCATGACAGCACTTTTCCCCCAATGCCATGAGCTGCCACTTTCTTTAACAGTCTCTGGTGCGGTACTCTATCAAAAGCCTTACTAAAGTCTAAATATACAATATCGAATTCTTTATCGTGATCAACAGCCTCAAAAGCTTTACTGAAGAAGGTTAATAAATTAGATAGGCAGGAACGGCCCTCGTGAATCCATGCTGGGTATCATTAATCAAATTATGGTTATCTAGATGGCTTCTAATAATATCAGCTATAATTGACTCTAGTAATTTGCCTACAATTGAGGTCAGGCTTATTGGGCGGTAGTTTGACGGTAGTGACTTGTCCCCTGCTTTAAAAATAGGAATTACATTAGCTATCTTCCACATATCAGACACTACACCTGTTTGAAGAGATAAATTAAAAATGTTAGATATTGGTTCACAGAGTTCCATTTTGCATTCCTTAAGAACCCTTGCAAAAAGCTCATCAGGACCCGGCGATTTATTTTGTTTCAGTCGGTCCAGCTGTTTCATAATCATTTCGCTAGTGACTGTGATATTACATAATTTATCTTCTTCTGGGCCTCTGTAAAAATTAATTACTGGGATATTATTAATGTCTTCCTGTGTGAAAACCGAGAGAAAATAATTATTAAAAATAGAGCACATATCATTCTCCTTGTCAGTAAGATGCCCAAAGTTATTTTTAAGGGGACCTATCTTATCCAATTAGTGCCGTCAGAGTTTCCGGATGCTAAACAGGATATTGGATTGGATTCTCAACTCTCCTTAGGGAAAGAAACTTTGGTTTGATATTGTGTTGGTGGTGGTGTTGGTGGTGGTGATGGTGGTGGTGTTGGTTGTGGTGTTGGTGGTGGTGGTGATGGTGTTGGTGGTGTTGGTGGTAGAGGGTCTAACCCCACGCCTTGACTCCTAGCTCTTAGCTTTTCATAAGTCTTAACTTCATTGAAGGTTTTTTCCTGCAACTGGTCTCAGAGGCTCGCTAAAAGGGGTCTGAGACCAGCGTAGTGTCGAGTAAAAGGTCTGCCAGGAGGTCAGCTTTTTTACGACTGCAGACGCTTTAGGGAGAAAATTGTTCAATCAATTGAATATCCTTGTCGGTCTTTGACCAAGGACCACCAGCTGTTAAAACCCAGTCTCCCTGATGCCAGGATCATTCTTGTGTCAGCCTCCCGTCTAGAAATGATTTCAGTTTTGGATACCTTCAGTTCGCTGACAGTCTTGCCAGTGGAGGTTCCTGTTATAGATAGTGAGATGCCTCTTGTACCTTCTCCAAGCCTTGTACTTTGGCAACGACAGCCAGAGCAAGGCTGATGTGAAGGCTTCGTCACATACTTCAGGTAAGTGACGTGTCTAAGTACCTGTGTTGCAGATTAAGGATGTATTTAGTGAAGAAATTCACTCTGTTATCAACAGCCCCTTGGAGATCAACATTGCACTCTGCAACAAGTCCAGAGTACGTACTTATTATAATTGGAGCAATGAAGCTATCAGTTTTTCTTGTTTTTCTCAGCCAGTGTGTATACCTTCAGTATACCTGGAGAGGTTTTTCGGGAGTCAACGCCCCGCGGCCCGGTCTGTGACCAGGCCCATATACAAGGTGACGGTACAGCACAAGAGTAGTCCCATTAACTGTAACTGTTTGGTTATTACAGTTACAACCCTGTATGTATGCCCTTCCCCTCTTCTCTCCCTCTCTCTCTCTCTCTCTCTCTCTCTCTCTCTCTCTCTCTCTCTCTCTCTCTCTCTCTCTCTCTCTCTCTCTCTCTCTCTCTCTCTCTCTCCCAATCTCTGAGTGGAGCAGAGAATGCAGACAATTGTTCATAATCTGATTGTACTACCACCTCCCACCAACTAACATTCCCCTTCCTCTTCCCTTACCCCTTCCCCTCCCCCTCCCATTACCCCTCCCCCTCCCAATACCCCTTCCCAAGACCTAAAATAAAAAGAAAACGCAACACGAATATAGAGGAAAAATGGAATCAAAGAGATGGTGTGTGTGTCTGGTAACACTTGCTCTTCAGCGAGAAACAGGAAGGAAGAAGGGAGGGTGAAGAAGGGAGGGAAAGAAGGGAAGGTGGGGGAGAGGCAATGAGGAAGGAAGAGAAGAGACAGGGAGGTAGGGAGAGAGGGAGGGAGATAGAAGACAGCTAAGAAGGCAGACAGGGAATCAGAGAATGTAACGAGGGAGCCTAGAGAGGGAGATAGGAAGGGAGGGTGAGTCAGGGAGACAGGGAGGAAGGGAGACACAGTATTGTTGAACGTGGTGGTGGTGGTGGTGGTGGTGGTGGTGGTGGTGGTGGTGTGTAAGAGGACGATAATCCTCCAGCACCAGCAAAGATCACACACACCAACCCTCACATGATAACAATATGATAGCATAAAACCCCATGTAAACATGAAGAGAGAGAGAGAGAGAGAGAGAGAGAGAGAGAGAGAGAGAGAGAGAGAGAGAGAGAGAGAGAGAGAGAGAGAGAGAGAGAGAGAGAGAGAGAGAGAGAGCTATAGTTCTACTTGTTAATTATCTTCTAAGTTCTATTCTAGGTTTGTGTAGCCAGTAGAGGCGAGGACAGTAAGGCAGAAGGCTCTCTCCCCACCCTCCACGCACTAGATACCTACCAGCTTTCTCTCCTTGACATATTCTGTGTCACCTTCACCTGTGTCACATTTACCTGTGTCACCTTCACCTGTATCACCTTCACCTGTGTCACCTTTACCTGAGTCACCTTCACCTGTGTCACCTTCACCTGTGTCACCTTCACCTGTGTTACCTTCACCTGTGTCACCTTCACCTGTGTCACCTTCACCTGTGTCACCTTCACCTGTGTCACCTTCACCTGTGTCACCTTCACCTGTGTCACCTTCACCTGTGTCACCTTTACCTGTATCACCTTCACCTGTGTCACCTTTACCTGAGTCACCTTCACCTGTGTCACCTTCACCTGTGTCACCTTCACCTGTGTTACCTTCACCTGTGTCACCTTCACCTGTGTCACCTTCACCTGTGTCACCTTCACCTGTGTCACCTTCACCTGTGTCACCTTTACCTGTGTCACCTTCACCTGTGTCACCTTCACCTATGTCACCTTCACATGTGTCACCTTCACTTGTGTCACCTTCACCTGTGTCACCTTCACCTGTGTTACCTTCACCTATGTCACCTTCACATGTGTCACCTTCACTTGTGT
>WNWK01004778.1:30000-37500 GCA_009830355.1 Cherax destructor
AGGAAGACTGGACAGTACCAGGAAGACTGGACAGTACCAGGAAGACTGGAAAGTACCAGGAAGACTGGACAGTACCAGGAAGACTGGACAGTACCAGGAAAACTGGAAAGTACCAGGAAGACTGGAAAGTACCAGGAAGACTGGACAGTACCAGGAAGACTGGACAGTACCAGGAAGACTGGAAAGTACCAGGAAGACTGGACAGTACCAGGAAGACTGGACAGTACCAGGAAGACTGGACAGTACCAGGAAGACTGGACAGTACCAGGAAGACTGGACAGTACCAGGAAGACTGGACAGTACCAGGAAGACTGGACAGTACCAGGAAGACTGGACAGTACCAGGAAGACTGGACAGTACCAGGAAGACTGGACAGTACCAGGAAGACTGGACAGTAAAAGGAAGACTGGACAGTACCAGGAAGACTGGACAGTACCAGGAAGACTGGAAAGTACCAGGAAGACTGGACAGTACCAGGAAGACTGGACAGTACCAAAAAGACTGGAAAGTACCAGGAAGACTGGACAGTACCAGGAAGACTGGACAGTAACAGGAAGACTGGAAAGTACCAGGAAGACTGGAAAGTACCAGGAAGACTGTGACAGTACCAGGAAGACTGGACAGTACCAGGAAGACTGGACAGTACCAGGAAGACTGGACAGTACCAGGAACACTGGACAGTACCAGGAAGACTGGACAGTACCAGGAACACTGGACAGTAAAAGGAAGACTGGACAGTACCAGGAAGACTGGACAGTACCAGGAAGACTGGAAAGTACCAGGAAGACTGGACAGTACCAGGAAGACTGGACAGTACAAGGAAGACTGGAAAGTACCAGGAAGACTGGAAAGTACCAGGAAGACTGGACAGTACCAGGAAGACTGGACAGTAACAGGAAGACTGGAAAGTACCAGGAAGACTGGACAGTACCAGAAAGACTGGACAGTACCAGGAAGACTGGACAGTACCAGGAAGACTGGACAGTACCAGGAAGACTGGACAGTACCAGGAAGACTGGACAGTACCAGGAAGACTGGACAGTACCAGGAAGACTGGACAGTACCAGGAAGACTGGACAGTACCAGGAAGACTGGACAGTAAAAGGAAGACTGGACAGTACCAGGAAGACTGGACAGTACCAGGAAGACTGGAAAGTACCAGGAAGACTGGACAGTACCAGGAAGACTGGACAGTACCAGGAAGACTGGAAAGTACCAGGAAGACTGGACAGTACCAGGAAGACTGGACAGTAACAGGAAGACTGGAAAGTACCAGGAAGACTGGAAAGTACCAGGAAGACTGGACAGTACCAGGAAGACTGTACAGTACCAGGAAGACTGGACAGTACCAGGAAGACTGGACAGTACCAGGAAGACTGGACAGTACCAGGAAGACTGGACAGTACCAGGAAGACTGGACAGTACCAGGAAGACTGGACAGTACCAGGAAGACTGTACAGTACCAGGAAGACTGGACAGTACCAGGAAGACTGGACAGTACCAGGAAGACTGGACAGTACCAGGAAGACTGGACAGTACCAGGAAGACTGGACAGTACCAGGAAGACTGGACAGTACAAGGAAGACTGGACAGTACCAGGAAGACTGTACAGTACCAGGAAGACTGGACAGTACCAGGAAGACTGGACAGTACCAGGAAGACTGGACAGTACCAGGAAGACTAGGCAGTACAAGGAAGACTGGACAATACCAGGAAGACTGGACAATACCAGGAAGACTGGACAGTACCAGGAAGACTGGACAGTACCAGGAAGACTGGACAGTACCAGAAAGACTGGACAGTACCAGGAAGACTGGACAGTACCAGGAAGATTGGACAGTACCAGGAAGACTGGACAGTACCAGGAAGACTGGACAGTACCAGGAAGACTGGACAGTACCAGGAAGACTTGACAATATCAGGAAGACTGGACAGTACCAGGAAGACTGACAATATCAGGAAGACTGGACAGTACCAGGAAGATTGGACAATACCAGGAAGACTGGACAATATCAGGAAGACTGGACAGTACCAGGAAGACTGGACAGTATCAGGAAGACTGGACAGTGCCAGGAAGACTGGACAGTACCACGAAGACTGGACAATACCAGGAAGACTGGACAGTACCAGGACGACTGGACAGTACCAGGAAGACTGGACAGTACCTGGAAGACTGTGGTGTACACTTAGGAAGACTGGACAGTACCAGGAAGATTGGACAGTACTCAGGAAGACTGGACAGTCAGGAGACTGGACAGTACTGGGAAGGCTGGTACATGTAGGAAGACGACAGTACTCAGGAAGACTGGACACGTGAAAGGACTGGACAGTACAGGATACGTGGACAGGTAGAGCACGTGCGTACCAGGAGACTGACAGTACCAGGAGACTGGACATGTCAGGAACACTGGACAGTACCTCAGTAACTGGCGTACACTTGCGGAAGTGGAACTGTCAGGAGACTGTGGAGTACCTGGGTGGACAGTGCGGAACTGGTGGTACACTGTGCTGGAACTGAAGACAGTAAGTTGGACAGTACAGGAAGACTTGACAAATCGGAGACTGGACAGTACCAGGAAGACTGGACAGTACAGGTACACTGTGACGGTACCGAAGCTGGACAGTAGGAACTGTGCAATACAGGGCTGGACAGTGCCAGGAACGACTGGACAGTACCTGGCTGGTACACTGTGCTGGTACACTTGGTGGCTACACTGTGTGGTACACTGTGCGTGGTACACTGTGGCTGGTACACTGTGCTGGTACACTGTGCTGGTACACTGTGCTGGTACACTGTGCTGGTACACTGTGGTGGTACATACCTGTGCTGGTACACTGTGGTAGTACACTGTGGTACTGTACACTGTGCTGGTACACTGTGCTGGTACACTGTGCTGGTATACTGTGCTAGTACACTGTGTGGTACACTGTGCTGGTACACTGTGGACTGGATACCTGTGTGGTACACTGTGGTGGTACACTGTGCTGGTACACTGTGGTGAGTACACTGTGCAGTACACTGTGCTGGTACACTGTGGTGGTACACTGTGCTGGTACCTGTGCTAGGTACACTGTGTGGTACACTGTGCTGGTACACTGTGGTGGTACACTGTGTGGTACACTGTGGTGGTACACTGCTGGTGGTACACTGTGCTGGTACACTGTGGTGGTACACTGTGCTGGTACACTGTGTGGCAGTACACGTGGTAGGTAACTGTGACTGGTACACTGTGCGTGGTACACTGTGCTGGTACACTGTGTGGTACACTGTGCTGGTACACTGTACGGTGGACACTGTGGCTGGTACACTGTGTGGTACACTGTGCTGGTACACTGTGTGGTACACTGTGGACACTGGGGTACACTGTGCTGGTACACTGTGCTGGTACACTGTGCTGGTACACTGTGCTGGTACACTGTGCTGGTACACTGTGGTGGTACACTGTGCTGGTACACTGTGGTGGTACACTGTGCTGGTACACTGTGCTGGTACACTGTGGTGGTACACTGTGCTGGTACACTGTGCTAGTACACTGTGGTGGTACACTGTGCTGGTACACTGTGGTGGTATACTGTGGTGGTACACTGTGGTGGTACACTGTGCTGGTACACTGTGGTGGTACACTGTGCATGTACACTGTGCTGGTACGGTGGTACACTGTGGTGGTACACTGTGCGTGGTACACTGTGCTGGTACACTGTGGTACTGGTACACTGTGGTACACTGTGCTGGTACACTGTGGTGGTACACTGTGCTGGTACACTGTGGTGGTACACTGTGCTGGTACACTGTGCTGGTACACTGTGCTGGTACACTGTGCTGGTACACTGTGCTGGTACACTGTGGTGGTACACTGTGCTGGTACACTGTGCTGGTACACTGTGCTGGTACACTGTGCTGGTACACTGTGCTGGTACACTGTACTGGTACACTGTGCTGGTACACTGTGCTGGTACACTGTGCTGGTACACTGTGCTGGTACACTGTGCGGTACACTGTGCTGGTACACGTGTGGACTGTGGTACACTGTGCTGGTACACTGTGCTGGTACACTGTGCTGGTACACTGTGCTGGTACACTGTGCTGGTACACTGTGCTGGTACACTGTGGTGGTACACTGTGGTGGTACACTGTGGTGGTACACTGTGGTGGTACACTGTGGTGGTACACTGTGGTGGTACACTGTGGTGGTACACTGTGGTGGTACACTGTGTGGTACACTGTGCTTGGTACACTGTGGTGGTACACTGTGGTGGTACACTGTGGTGGTACACTGTGGTGGTACACTGTGGTGGTACACTGTGGTGGTACACTGTGGTGGTACACTGTGGTGGTACACTGTGGTGGTACACTGTGTGGTACACTGTGGTGGTACACTGTGGTGGTACACTGTGGTGTGTGGTACACTGTGGTGGTACACTGTGTGGACACTGTGGTGGTACACTGTGGTGGTACACTGTGGTGGTACACTGTGGTGGTACACTGTGGTGGTACACTGTGGTGGTACACTTTCGTGGTGGTACACTGTGGTGGTACACTGTGGTGGTACACTGTGGTGGTACACTGTGGTGGTACACTGTGGTGGTACACTGTGGTGGTACACTGTGGTGGTACACTGTGGTGGTACACTGTGGTGGTACACTGTGGTGGTACACTGTGGTGGTACACTGTGGTGGACACTGTGGTGGTACACTGTGGTGGTACACTGTGGTGGTACACTGTGGTGGTACATGTGAATTGTGGTCTGAGGTAGGAACTTTTGTACCTGGTGATTGGAGATCTTTACTCCTAGGTCAACTTTTCACTTGTGTCCTCTCTCTGTCTCTCTTGTGTCCTTTCTCTCTCTCTCTCCTCTCTCTCTCTCTCTCTCTCTTCTGCTCCAGGTCAGGAATTTTACATGACTTATCGACCCCTGAGGGTCATAAATCCTGCTCTTCCTCTAGTAAGTGTTACCACAGTGTGTGTGTGTGTGTGTGTGTGTGTGTGTGTGTGTGTGTGTGTGTGTGTGTGTGTGTGTGTGTGTGTGTGTGTGTGTGTGTGTGTGTGTGTGTGTGTGTGTGTGTGTGTGTGTGTGTGTGTGTGTGTGTGTGTGTGTGTGTGTGTGTGTGTGTGTGTGAAAGACAGATTCAGATAATAACTGAGTTACTCTACTAATAACTCAGTTTACTCAGTGAGTTACTGAGTTAGGTGACTATGACTCAGCAACACTGTGCAGTCTTAGTACAGAGAATTTAAAGGGGTGGAGGGCTAAGCCAGCGGAAGGTCTCGGTCAGACGACGAAAAGTTCCAACGGAAGGTCATCATCTGACTACGACCCGCGTCAGGAAACACTTCTCTTGTTTCCTGACGAACCTTACCTAACCTAACCTTCTACAACCTGTTTGTTGACGTCTGACCCAACCCCTGGCTATAACAACCCCTGGCTATAACAACCAATGCCCATACAACCCATGGCTATGACAACCCCTGGCTATAACAAACCCTAGCTATAAGCTACTTTCAGTAGTAAGCCCCGCCCACCTGTGAGGATGACTTCAACTACTACACCTTAGCTGGCTCTTATTTAAGCGTCTATCTTCCTGAATGAGGATCAGATTCATCCAGACTGAGGTGCTGAACACAGGCTTCTATGTTCAGGGACTGATTCCCTCAACTTCCACTGTCTGTGTTTAATTCTGCAAGACTGGGGGGCTGTTTACCTCATCTTTATCTTCTTTATTATCAAGAGACGATAATCATTATTATCAAGAGAGATTAAACAGCAATATCAAGGCAGTGTAATTAGCCTGATTCAGTGTAATTAGCCTGATTAAAGCGGGGTAATTACCGTAATAAGTAATGCCTAGCAACCAGCTGCTGGGGGCACTGCTATCTCCTGGCGGCACTGCGAGCCACTGGCGGCACTGCCAGCTGCTAGCGGCACTGCCAGCTACTGGTGACACTACCAGATGCTGGCGACACTGGCAGTTACTTGCGGCGCTGCTATCTGCTAGCAGCACTGCCAGCTAATGGCGGCACTGCCAGCTACTGGCGGCACTGCCAGCTGCTAGCGGCACTGCCAGCTACTAGCGGCACTGCCAGCTACTGACAGCACTGCCAGATGCTGGCGGCACTGCCAGTTACTTGTGGCGCTGCTATCTACTAGCGGCACTGCCAGCTACTGGCGGCATTGCCAGCTGCTGGCGGCACTGCCAGCTACTGGCGGCACTGCCAGCTGCTAGCGGAAATGCCAGCTGCTGGCGGCACTGCCAGCTTCTAGCGGCACTGCCAGCTACTGGCGACACTGCTATCTGCTAGCGGCACTGCCAGCTACTGGCGGCACTGTCGGCTACTAGCGACACTGCCAGCTACTGGCTACACTGCATGCTACTAGCAACACTACCAGCTACTGGCGGCACTGCCAGCTTTTAGCGACACTGCCAGCTACTGGCGGCACTGCCAGCTACTGGCAGTGCCTGGAGGACCAGAAACAGTTCCTGGAGAACCAAGAACAGTGTCTGGAGAACCAAGAACAGTGTCTGGAGAACCAAGAACAGTGCCTGGAGGACCGGAAACAGTGCCTGGAGAACCGAAAACAATGCCTGGAGAAACAAGAACAGTGCCTGGAGAATCAGAAACAGTGCCTGGAGAACCAGAAACGGTACCTGGAGAATCAGAAACAGTGCCTGGAGAACAAGAAACAGTGCCTGGAGAACCAGAAACGGTGCCTGGAGAATCAGAAACAGTGCCTGGAGAACCAAGAACAGTGCCTTGAGAACCAGAAACAGTGCCTGGAGAACCAATAATAGTGCCAGGAGAACCAGAAACAGTGCCTGGAAAATAAAAAATAGTACCTGGAGAACCAAGAACAGTGCTTGGAGAACCAGTAACAGTGCCTGGAGAACCAGAAATAGTGCCTGGAGAACTAGAAACAGTGCCTGGAGAATCAAGAACAGTGCTTGGAGAACCAGTAATAGTGCCTGGAGAACCAGCAACAGTGCCTGGAGAACCAGTAACAGTGCCTGGAGAACCAGTAACAGTTCCTGGAGAACCAGCAACAGTGCCTGGAGAACCAGCAACAGTGCCTGGAGAACAAGCAACAGTACCTGGAGAACCAGTAACAGTGCCTGGAAAACCAGTAACAGTGCCTGGAGAACCAGTAACAGTGCCTGAAGAACCAGTAACAGTGCCTTGAGAATCAGAAACAGTGCCTGGAGAACCAAGAATAGTGCCAGGAGAACCAGAAACAGTGCCTGGAAAACCAAAAACAGTGCCTGGAGAACCAAGAACAGTGCTTGGAGAACCAGTAACAGTGCCTGGAGAACCAGAAACAGTGCCTGGAGAACTAGAAACAGTGCCTGGAGAATCAAGAATAGTGCTTGGAGAACCAGTAACAGTGCCTGGAGAACTAGAAACAGTCCCTGGAGAATCAAGAACAGTGCTTGGAGAACCAGCAACAGTGCCTGGAGAACTAGTAACAGTGCCTGGAGAACCAATAACAGTGTCTGGAGAACCACTAA
>WNWK01004778.1:42500-122500 GCA_009830355.1 Cherax destructor
TATACACTAGGATACACACCTCTTAGTGTATATACACTAGGATACACACCTCTTAGTGTATATACACTCGGATACACACCTCTTAGTGTATATACACTCAGATACACACCTCTTAGTGTATATACACTCGGATACACACCTCTTAGTGTATATACACTCAGATACACACCTCTTAGTGTATATACACTCGGATACACACCTCTTAGTGATACTATATACACTGGGAGATACACAATCGGGTATACATACATCGCGAGATACATACTACTCAGCATACACACACTAAGATATACACACCTAGGAGTGTATACACCCCGAGACATACAAGGTTTTATGTATAATAACCAGAAGATAAACGAGTCTTCTTTGTTAACTTTATTGACAAACTTGAAATTATGTTTCTTGACAAATACTTTATTTATCTCCATTACTGAGACGACCACTGATTATCTACCCTGTCTATACTGTATGTTCCCTGTCTATACTGTATGCTCCCTGTCTTATTCTGCATTATTATTATTATTATTATTATTATTATTATTATTATTATTATTATTATTATTATTATTATTATTATTATTATTATTATTATTATTATTATTATTATTATTATATTGTTAACGTTTATAACATTGATTTGTTTAATATATTCTTATGGAAGATGGGTTGAGGTTCATTGCTTAAACAAGCGCCTGTGGTTGTTTTGGTTGTTCTGTGCTGTGGTTGGCCACAGTTGGCTTCGCTAACCAGCCTCGACTGTAATTGGGTGGGCATCGTTAAAGCCAGGTTCTGATTGGTTGACAGTCGCACTTGTGAGTGAGTATGTACCTCACTCACAAAATACATTGACTTACTCAAGGCTGTTGCCCTGACTTGCTGTCTATCTGACTGCTCAGTCTCCTCTCTCTGCTTTCTGTTGTATACTGTTGTCCTTCTCGGTCCTGACAGTCTTCCTCAGGGATCCCTGGGGTGTCCCTGGGGTGTCCCTGGGGTGTCCCTGGCTCCGACGTTCTTCGTACTTCAGGCGCTGACCCTCCCTCCCGTCAGTGGCGTCGTAAGGGGGTGCCACCCCGGGTGACACCATAGAGCCTCTAAAGGTGACACTAATGCACAAAACAGTGCTGCACCAACATAAGAGAAGAATCCTTCGTTTCTATATAGCCTATTATATGATTACAAAGTACAAATAGGCCTATATAGGGAAAATAATTTATTTTGATAATGTGATAGACGATTTTGCAGGATTGAAGGCAAGGAAATGTAAGATCAGATTCACTGAGATGTTACCTGTACTCAAGGTCACTTGAGATGTTACCTGTACTCAAGGTCACTTGAGATGTTACCTGTACTCAAGGTCACTTGAGATGTTACCTGTACTCAAGGTCACTTGAGATGTTACCTGTACTCAAGGTCACTTGAGATGTTACCTGTACTCAAGGTCACTTGAGATGTTACCTGTACTCAAGGTCACTTGAGATGTTACCTGTACTCAAGGTCACTTGAGATGTTACCTGTACTCAAGGTCACTTGAGATGTTACCTGTACTCAAGGTCACTTGAGATGTTACCTGTACTCAAGGTCACTTGAGATGTTACCTGTACTCAAGGTCACTTGAGATGTTACCTGTACTCAAGGTCACTTGAGATGTTACCTGTACTCAAGGTCACTTGAGATGTTAACTGTACTCAAGGTCACTTGAGATGTTAACTGTACTCAAGGTCACTTGAGATGTTAACTGTACTCAAGGTCACTTGAGATGTTACCTGTACTCAAGGTCACTTGAGATGTTACCTGTACTCAAGGTCACTTGAGATGTTACCTGTACTCAAGGTCACTTGAGATGTTACCTGTACTCAAGGTCACTTGAGATGTTACCTGTACTCAAGTTCACTTGAGATGTTACCTGTACTCAAGTTCACTTGAGATGTTACCTGTACTCAAGGTCACTTGAGGTGTTACCTGTACTCAAGGTCACTTGAGGTGTTACCTGTACTCAAGGTCACTTGAGGTGTTACCTGTACTCAAGGTCACTTGAGGTGTTACCTGTACTCAAGGTCACTTGAGGTGTTACCTGTACTCAAGGTCACTTGAGGTGTTACCTGTACTCAAGGTCACTTGAGGTGTTACCTGTACTCAAGGTCACTTGAGGTGTTACCTGTACTCAAGGTCACTTGAGGTGTTACCTGTACTCAAGGTCACTTGAGGTGTTACCTGTACTCAAGGTCACTTGAGGTGTTACCTGTACTCAAGGTCACTTGAGGTGTTACCTGTACTCAAGGTCACTTGAGGTGTTACCTGTACTCAAGGTCACTTGAGGTGTTACCTGTACTCAAGGTCACTTGAGGTGTTACCTGTACTCAAGGTCACTTGAGGTGTTACCTGTACTCAAGGTCACTTGAGGTGTTACCTGTACTCAAGGTCACTTGAGGTGTTACCTGTACTCAAGGTCACTTGAGGTGTTACCTGTACTCAAGGTCACTTGAGGTGTTACCTGTACTCAAGGTCACTTGAGGTGTTACCTGTACTCAAGGTCACTTGAGGTGTTACCTGTACTCAAGGTCACTTGAGGTGTTACCTGTACTCAAGGTCACTTGAGGTGTTACCTGTACTCAAGGTCACTTGAGGTGTTACCTGTACTCAAGGTCACTTGAGGTGTTACCTGTACTCAAGGTCACTTGAGGTGTTACCTGTACTCAAGGTCACTTGAGGTGTTACCTGTACTCAAGGTCACTTGAGGTGTTACCTGTACTCAAGGTCACTTGGTGTTACCTGTACTCAAGGTCAAATCGGAACTAGTGTTTCTCTGATATTGCAACGTTTTTCTTTATTTTTCAAGTTTTTTTTTTCTTTGCATTGTTGAAGATGAATAAATGTAGGATATGTTGCCTGTACTCAGTGGTATTTGAGGTTTTTCCTCAATATTACTACTGTTATTTATTTTATCATTAATAAAGTTGAAAAGTATTCTCCTGCTCTGTTTATGGCTCTTAAACGTTCTCATTGCTAAACATTAGTTACTGGTCATGCAGTAGTGACGTAGCTGGTCATGCAGTAGTGACGTAGCTGGTCATGCAGTAGTGACGTAGCTGGTCATGCAGTAGTGACGTAGCTGGTCATGCAGTAGTGACGTAGCTGGTCATGCAGTAGTGACGTAGCTGGTCATGCAGTAGTGACGTAGCTGGTCATGCAGTAGTGACGTAGCTGGTCATGCAGTAGTGACGTAGCTGGTCATGCAGTAGTGACGTAGCTGGTCATGCAGTAGTGACGTAGCTGGTCATGCAGTAGTGACGTAGCTGGTCATGCAGTTGTGACGTAGCTGGTCATGCAGTAGTGACGTAACTGGAGCTTACTTCCCGCCATGGGATTTCATGTAAGTCACGCCAAAGATGCCGCCCCGGGTCACGCCAAAGATGCCGCCCCGGGTCACGCCAAAGATGCCGCCCCGGGTCACGCCAAAGATGCCGCCCCGGGTCACGCCAAAGATGCCGCTCCGGGTCACGCCAAAGATGCCGCCCCGGGTCACGCCACTCTCTCTCGCGTTGTAACGACAGAAGGAATGAGTAGAGCAGCGGGAAGGTTTAGGTTAGGTTTAGGTTAGGGTTAGGTTTAGGTTAGGTTAGGTTTAGGTTAGGTTTAGGTTAGGTTTAGGTTAGGTTTAGGTTAGGTTTAGGTTTGGTTTAGGTTTGGTTTAGGTTTGGTTTAGGTTTGGTTTAGGTTTGGTTTAGGTTTGGTTTAGGTTTGGTTTAGGTTTGGTTTAGGTTAGGTTTAGGTTAGGTTTAGGTTAGGTTTAGGTTAGGAAATTGATTTGTATGATTTGTAGAATACAGTGTGTGAAGACAGGAATGTGGATAAATGGCTCAAATAAGATAAGTTGGTAAAGTAGGCAGACAAGGTGATATTGGTGAAATTCAATTTTGTTTTGATAGACCATCAGTAATGTAGCCAGCATGGCAGTCTACTCTTGCTGTCTTACTTTCACACACAATAAAGTAGCAGAACATTGCTGATGTATCCAATTTTGCTAACTAAATAAAAGACTGACTAATATACCGTATGTTCCGCCATATAAGACGCACAGCACAAGTATCACAGCAATCAGTCATCATATTATAATTTGCGGAAAAAGGTACATTTTAAATCTTTAATATTAGGTACTTTTATTCACTTTTGCCCCAAAAATGACAAATCTTATGGGAAGGGAAAATTGAGTGAGGTTTGTGAGTGTCATGATGGTTGCATTACTCTTACCCAGTGATCTGCCAAGGAATATTTACTTCACACTACCACCTTATACTCTCAGAATATCAGGACATATACAAAGCTCGTCTATACCTGGAGTATACCCAGAGAGGGTTTCAGGGGGTCAACGCCCCCGCGACCCGGTCTGTGACCAGGCCTCGCTGTTAATATGTATATGCATAGTTTTTAAAATCCCTATATTAGGGATTAAAGTATTAAAGTCTAGTGGTAAAGGGGTTGCATGCAGCCTTAATGACTCACCTATAATCTGAGTTTTAAATCCAATTAACCTTCCGCTCTCCTGTCACGTGAGTTGTCTATAGATTGTATCTTCTTAAATTTCATTAACTTGGCTTTGCTTGTGTAGATGTTAAGTTGCTTGAGTAAAGACTTTTATTCACCCATTTCTTGAGGCCTTCAGCTGTATAACCCCTGTGGTTTAGCGCTTCTATTTGATTATAATAATAATTGAGGCCTTCAGCCTGGTTCAGAAGATCCAGGTGTGGATTAGTAAGTCTCTAGGCGAGACACAAGGCTATAGGTGTGTCGGGTAAATGAACAGGTTGATAACAGAGCAAAGGCTGCTGTGGCAGCCCTCTCTGTTTAGCTTTAACCTCACTTCCTTCATGCTGACCCATGTATCAACCCATAACACGTATCGTACGAGAACCAAACTGAACTAAACCTTGAGTTCAGAGGAGGCAACTTCAACACCAGCTTAGTGTTGAACAGTGAAGAGGGACATTTTTGGCCGAATTTACCAGAGAAAAATTAATCCAAGATGGTTTTCCGAAGTAATAACAGTGCATTTTTATTAGCATCAACGCTATGGACATCTTCAGCATCCTGATGACAGAAGCTCCTGTTATTCCCACTAAATTATTTCCTAATAGTGTGCCTTATTTGCTAGTGAGGGCGAGTTGACAGTGTCCCTGTAGACACATGTTAGTCTGGCTGCTTCACAGGTTAGACAGAGGCAGTAACTACACCGTGTTGTGTTAACCGGAAGTCTTGTGACAATATTCCCGTCAGAAGATTGTTCTGTCCCTGGTAATCTTCTCAAGGGAAGTTCCCTGTCGCTGGTGAGGGGCTCCAGTCGCTGGTGAGGGGCTCCAGTCGCTGGTGAGGGGCTCCAGTCGCTGGTGAGGGGCTCCAGTCGCTGGTGAGGGGCTCCAGTCGCTGGTGAGGGGCTCCAGTCGCTGGTGAGGGGCTCCAGTCGCTGGTGAGGGGCTCCAGTCGCTGGTGAGGGGCTCCAGTCGCTGGTGAGGGGCTCCAGTCGCTGGTGAGGGGCTCCAGTCGCTGGTGAGGGGCTCCAATCCCTGGTGAGGGGCTCCAGTCCCTGGTGAGGGGCTCCAGTCCCTGGTGAGGGCTCCAGTCGCTGGTGAGGGGCTCCAGTCGCTGGTGAGAGGCTCCAGTCGCTGGTGAGGGGCTCCAGTCGCTGGTGAGGGGCTCCAGTCGCTGGTGAGGGGCTCCAGTCGCTGGTGAGGGGCTCCAGTCGCTGGTGAGGGGCTCCAGTCCCTGGTGAGGGGCTCCAGTCCCTGGTGAGGGGCTCCAGTCGCTGGTGAGGGGCTCCAGTCGCTGGTGAGGGGCTCCAGTCGCTGGTGAGGGGCTCCAGTCGCTGGTGAGGGGCTCCAGTCGCTGATGAGGGGCTCCAGTCGCTGGTGAGGGGCTCCAGTCGCTGGTGAGGGGCTCCAGTCGCTGGTGAGGGGCTCCAGTCGCTGGTGAGGGGCTCCAGTCGCTGGTGAGGGGCTCCAGTCCCTGGTGAGGGGCTCCAGTCCCTGGTGAGGGGCTCCAGTCCCTGGTAGGGGCTCCAGTCGCTGGTGAGGGGCTCCAGTCGCTGGTGAGGGGCTCCAGTCGCTGGTGAGGGGCTCCAGTCGCTGGTGAGGGGCTCCAGTCGCTGGTGAGGGGCTCCAGTCGCTGGTGAGGGGCTCCAGTCGCTGGTGAGGGGCTCCAGTCGCTGGTGAGGGGCTCCAGTCCCTGGTGAGGGGCTCCAGTCGCTGGAATTAGACTTGCCGTCTCCATCATCGGATAAAACCTGGTTATCTCCCATTCCCCAGATGCTGAATGACCCTTACAGGTTTACCCTAAATAGTAGAAGTATCCCTGTTAACTTAGTCCTAATGTTATCAGATTCCTCTTAGTAAAATATTCTGTGATTTAAGGACAGTCCCGTCTCAGAAAGTCGTTCCAAAAATTGAAAATACTTTGGTACTGACTTGGTAGACATAACGCGAGCCAAGTCTCTGGAGGTTATTCATATATTTCCCACCTGTAAAACTATTTATAAGAGGGTGAGGGTTAATCTCCAGTAGGTCTGCCCTTAAAAGAATCTCATTACCATGAAATTAAAATTCCGGCGCCCTTAATCTTAATTTTATCATCGCCTAAAATATTAAAATTGTAATGACACTGACCACTTTCTTCCTGTCACTTCCCGTCAGTGTCGAGAAATATTACTTAGATGATGTAAGTTGCGGTGTAGTGAAGTTAGTATCAGATAGTCTAGTTTACTAGTCCACTAATAGTCTTCACATCAGCACCTTTACATTGTTCTTCTCTCTTGTATGTCAGTATCAATACCCCTTCCCTTCCCTTCTCTTCCCTTCCCTTCCCCTTCCCCTCCCTTCACTTCCCTCTCCTGGTCTCCCGGGGACACGCTCATGATTACCCCTTCATAGACATGATTAATGGTAATGAACCAGAGCCAGGCTCGGCCGAGCACCCGGTTGCTGTGTCTGGCCTTGGCCCTGGCTCTGGCCTTGGACCTAGCTCCGGCTTTGGCTCTGGCCCTGGCATTGGCCTTTACCTTGGCCCTAGCCCTGGCTCTAGCCTTGGACCTAGCTCCGGTTTTGGCTTTGGCATTGGCCCTGACCCTGGCTCCGACCTTGGCCCTGGCTCCGAACTTGGCCCTGGCTCTGGCCTTGGCTCTGGCCCTGGCTCTAGCCTTGGCCCTGGCTCTGACCTTGGCCTGGGCTCCGACCTTGGCCCTGGCTCCGACCTTGGCTCTGGCCCTGGCTCTAGCCTTGGCCCTGGCTCTCGGTTTGGCCTTGAAAGCATCCTATTCCTGAAGTATATTTGACAGATTTCAGTCTGTGTTTATTTAGCCAGAAATGCACCGATGTTGGCGCCTTTATTTTGTGTTTAATAATATTTTGTTACATGTAAACAAAGAAATAAACATTTGCGTTTGTATTTCTGCGATGTTTGTGTGAATGTTTAGGTAAGTACTGGTTATTTCCGTCCCATGTGAGGGTAAACTTCATGGTGGTTGTTGTGGTTAACTGTGGGGAAAAGGCATTGGCTCGATCGTGAGCGCACTCGCCTCACCCTGAGGTCCGTGGTTCGATCCCCGGTATGGCTGGAAAACATTTGGATGTGTTTCCTTAAGACTCCTGCTGTCCCTGTTCATTTAGGAGTAAAATAGGTACCTAGGTGTTAGTGGACTGGTGTGGGTCGCATCCTGGGGACGAAATTGAACTAATTTTTGGTAAATGCTCTTCGATACAAGGGGCTTTTATATAGTAGTGTGTCACTGATGTCAGCTATATATTGTACGTGTACTTATATAAATCATTATTATTCCCTTTGTGTACTCGTAGAGTCCAACACTGTATGAGTCCTTTTCAGACGACTCTTAAAACAAGCAATGTTTGGTTCTTGAGAGAACGATTATTTTCTTTTCTGAAATACAAAAGGCTTCTGACACTGTAGACAACTATTCTCTGCCTCGGACTCTGCGATTGTCTGCACTTGCAGACTCTGCGCTTGTCTGCACTTGCAGACTCTGCGCTTGCAGACTATGCACTTGCGGACTCTGCCCATGTGGACTCTGCCCTTGTGGACTTTCAATCTCAGAGATATTTTCACTCCTCCTTCACTCTCACTGTGATCGTAAATAACATTCCTTTGGCCAATGAATATGAGTAATGAAATCAGGGATTAGTAAGAGGGATCTTGATGCTGGAGAGAGGCTGTTGATGGTTGTTAGGGAGGCTGTTGATGGTTGTTAGGGAGGCTGTTGATGTTGGCTACTAGGGCCCAAAATTTTTTTTTTTTAGCTGCTTTTAAGGAGTTTTCTTACCCCCTGCATGAAAGTTACCATGAGGACGGAGAGCTGGATCAAGAGCCCGCCAGACGTGTGCCAGACTTCAGACTCTTGATCCTTGATGCTGACAAGGGGACTCTTGACCTAGTTCCTTGATGCTGGTTTACGCTCGTGATCCAAGGAATATGACCTTCTCATTCCCTTGGATCAAAACTGATTGCACTATATGCCATCAGTGTAATGAAATATTGTTTTTTGATCATTGATGTTTTATATTTTTATGAAGGGATTTAGGAAAACCAGTTAGCCAGACTTGAGTCCTGGAGGTGAATGTACAATACCTGCACTCTAGAGGGGGGGAGGATATTTGCTGTTTAGAGTGACATCTAAACTGTCACATGTGTGCGCCTGACAAGACAGTGATAGTGTGAATAATGGTGAAATTATTATAATCAAAACCAAGCAATAAACCCACCAGGGTTATACAGAATGCTGGTGAGTTTTTGTTTCAGGTAATCCTGCCTCATTGGGAGAGAGCCAGCAGTGCTGTATGAGTAGACTAGCAGGCTGAAGGAAGGCTTGAGTAACTCTTCCTCTTTCAAAATTACGTAAGTTACCCCTTGACGCAGGCTAAGTTGTTGGCCCCTTGACGCAAGGCTAAGTTGTTGGCCCCTTGACGCAAGGCTAAGTTTGTTGCCCTTGACGCAGGCTAAGTTGTTGGCCCCTTGACGCAAGGCTAAGTTGTTGGCCCCTTGACGCAAGGCTAAGTTGTTGGCCCCTTGACGCAAGGCTAAGTTGTTGGCCCCTTGACGCAAGGCTAAGTTGTTGGCCCCTTGCGCAAGGCTAAGTTGTTGGCCCCTTGACGCAAGGCTAAGTTGTTGGCCCCTTGACGCAAGGCTAAGTTGTTGGCCCCTTGACGCAAGGCTGTTGTTGGCCCCTTGACGCAAGGCTAAGTTGTTGGCCCCTTGACGCAAGGCTAAGTTGTTGGCCCCTTGACGCAAGGCTAAGTTGTTGGCCCCTTGACGCAAGGCTAAGTTGTTGGCCCCTTGACGCAAGGCTAAGTTGTTGGCCCCTTGACGCAAGGCTAAGTTGTTGGCCCCTTGACGCAAGGCTAAGTTGTTGGCCCCTTGACGCAAGGCTAAGTTGTTGGCCCCTTGACGCAAGGCTAAGTTGTTGGCCCCTTGACGCAAGGCTAAGTTGTTGGCCCCTTGAGCGCAAGGCTAAGTTGTTGGCCCCTTGACGCAAGGCTAAGTTGTTGGCCCCTTGACGCAAGGCTAAGTTGTTGGCCCCTTGACGCAAGGCTAAGTTGTTGGCCCCTTGACGCAAGGCTAAGTTGTTGGCCCCTTGACGCAAGGCTAAGTTGTTGGCCCCTTGACGCAAGGCTAAGTTAACTTTTGCATGGCTGAGTGCTTAATTTTGATTATAATAATGAGAGATGACCAGCTCTGGTGGTCTGGTGGCTAAAGCTCTCGCTTCACACGGCGAGGGCCTGGGTTCGATTCCCAGCCAGGGCAGAAACATTGGGTGTGTTTCTTTACACCTGTTGTCTGTTTCCCATCAGTAAAATGGGTACCTGGGTGTTAGTCGACTGGTGTGAGTCGCATCCTAGGACACTGACCTAATCTGCCCGAAATGCTCAGCATAACAAGGGACTTTCTATATAGTAGTATGTCACTGATGTCAGCTAGGCCTGTATACCATGTACATGTACTTGTAGTAAATAAAGATATTATTATTATTGTAAAGATATTATTTTGTATTTGTAAAGGCCGGAGTTGTAGTGATTGACCAAGTTAAGGGCTTTTGTGTTAGTACTGAAACCATGGAGGTCCACACCTCCTAGAAAATGGAGGCAGTTACATTTGAAGCAAGGAGAGGGGTGGGGAAGGGTAGCTCCAATTCCTTGGATCAATGGCTACTCAGTATCTAGGAACTTCCTTGGTGAGGGTTTCTTGACATCATTAATGTGATTTTTAATAGTTGAATATTTTAACTTTGTATAGTTGTCTAGTTAACTTTCATTGTTTGTTAATTTTATATCTGCTTTTATTATGTTATACAGTGGACCCCCGGTGTTCGTAATTAATTCGTTCCAGAATGCTGTTCAAGTGCCGTTACCAAACGAATTTGTTCCCATAAGGAATAATGTAAATTAGCTTAGTCCTTTTAGACCCCCAAAAATACACTTACAAAAGCACTTACAAAAATACACTTACATAATTGTTCGAGTTTGGAGCAGTACGAACACCGGGGATCCACTGTATATCATTACTTTTTATTGGTAGGTGCATTGAGCGACCTTTGGTCACACTGCTCTGTAACTACCACTACAGCCTCTCCTCACTTAACAACGTACTTGTTTACCGATGCCTTGGACTTACTACAGGCTCTCTGACCAGTATTCATACCTAAATAATGTATATTAGAGCTGATTTCCTCTATTCTGTTTATTTCAGTATACTACTGTATAAACATTTAAAAATATACCAGAAATGTAATAAATTTTGCAAAGGTGACATTAAAACAATATCAAAGATGGTTGACACACACTACCATTATAGTATGCTCCTCACTTAGCGACGAATTCGTTTAATGACGTGGTCTCAGGAACAGAACTCCATCGTTAAGTGAGGAGAGGCTGTACTATCCTTGAAAAGAATACACCAGTAGACTAATTGTAATTTTTCATAGTAAACTCACTGGGTGGGAGAGCCTCTCCTCTCCAGCTCAACACCCTGGGTATGATGGACTCTTGTGTCAGTGAGCTGCAGTTCATTAAGTACATCAGTTGAGACATTTACACTTGATGCTGTTTTGTTTTTGAATTCAAGAAAATTAAAACCTTGATATAATGGGACCTCGTATATAAAGAATTTCAGATACAACGTTAAGTCGTTTGGCCGGACAAACGTTCAATCCAATGGACTAAGTCCGCTGCATTGAGATTGTTAGCAGTATGTCCAGTAATACATTAATATCTGCTGCATCAGGCATTTTCCTACATCTGGCATCTATTAATCCATCATAGTCTGTCTTAACAGTATCATGATAACAAAGGTTACTAACAAATGAAACTAATTGCAAAATTCAAATTTTAATTCATCAAATTCATCTCTTAAGCTATGTTAATTGGGAAAATATTTCCATGTTTCTCTTTCTCTCATCTTCAAGACTCAGGGGTAGTGTGTTCTTCCTCCTCTTCCTCTTTCTCTTGGACTGATCATCAGACAAGGTGCAACTCGACTGAAAAAGATAAATTAATCATTCATGGTACTGTAGGTGTAGTGTAGCAAAGATAGAGCAGCTGTTAAATACTGGAGGAAGTGATTGTGTGTATTGTTCAAGGAGGAATAACACAGTAAAGAGGAGCAAGATACAATCCACAAGACATTGTTTTTTAATATTTTATGTTAAGTACATTTAGAGGTAATTTTAGCTGGTGAAAACACATTCCGACAGTGAAATAAAGAATTACATGCCGCTTTTGACCTTGTAAATTATATCTTTCTAGGTGCCCGCAAAAATCTTTTGTAAGAATGGGGAGTGCATCCCCAACGTGTGGAGTCTGGTCGAGATGACAATGACCTTGAAGTGGAGGTGAACTTTGAAGATCAAGCTATGTCACCGACCCTGACCTTGTACAGGACTGATGGAACACAGCTGCTGAAGACCAACAAACCTCATTGAAGAAAAGGTATGTAATACTATATTGTGTGTTTTAAATTGTTAAATGACAAGCATTTTAATTTCTAAATTCCATTATTTTTAACCATTTGCTTCACTATTTAACCCCTTTTTGTTTTTTCACATTGACATTTTTCTATATATTCCTTTTTATTTTCTCTTCAGTTACCTGTAAATGGGCAAGACCTCAACTGTTTGAGAAGAAAGGAACAATTATTCAAGGATATAATGATCACAAGGTGAAGAAAGAGACTTTCCACAATGTAAAGAACACCCAGTTCCAACTGGCTTGAGGGGCTCTCTCCAGTACACTACTTTCAATATATATTTAGTATTTACTTGCTGGAACACGTCACTTATATGCTCAGAACTACTAAATGCCTCAAATGATGTAGTTGAAGCTTTAGCAGTAAAGATCGAGAACCAAAACCTGGTCATCGTGGTCGTATACAAGCCTCCGGATGCAACGTCCCAACAATTCTAAGAACAGCTTCTGAAAATTGACCACTGTCGGGAAAACATTCCAGCTCCTGCCCCCAACATCTTGTTCTTGGAAGATTTCAACCTAAGGCACCTAAAATGGAGGAATATAGCAAATAATGTTGTAGCAGAGATAACACCAGGAGGCAGCTCAGATGAAAACTCGTGCACACACGATTTTTTATTAAATCTTGGCACCAAATTCACCTTAGACCAGCAAATAATAGAGCCTACAAGATTGGAGAATACGCTGGACCTCATCTTCACTAACAATGATGATCTGATACGAAATGTCAACATATCAAAAACAATATACAGTGGACCCCGCCTAACGAGCACCTCGGAAATCGTACAATTATATAAGTATAATATTGTAAGTGCTTGTGGAAGTGTATTATTGGGGGTCTGAAATAGACTAACCTACGTGACATTATTTCTTAAGGAAGTAAATTCGTTCGGTAATGGCACTTGAGCAGGCTTCTGGAATGAAATTTGCTCGTTAGGCGGGGGTCCACTGTACTCAGATCACAACATAAGAGGTCCAGACATGTATGCTGGGGGCCCCAGACCGACAAAATGTGATCAATCGCGAGGGAGACTTCACCAAATTCAACTTCAATAACAAAAACATAAGGTGGGACCAAGTAAACCAAGTCCTAAATGATATAAAATGGGAAGATAGCCTAAGCAACACGGATTCTAACCTATGTCTAGAACAAATTAACTCTGTGGCACTTGAGGTATGCTCAAGGCATATTCCCATAAGGAAAAGGAATGTAAACTAGAAAGAGAAAGGCGCTCCCTATACAGGCGAAGGCAAAGAATAACAGAGCGGCTACAAGAGGCCAATATATCTGAAATACGTAGGGAGACACTGGTCAGAGAAATAGCAAACATCGAACTAAAGCTAAAGGAATCTTACAGGAGTCAAGAAACACAGGAAGAACTAAAAGTCAAACGAAATTGAAAGAAACCCAAAGTATTTCTTTTCTTATGCCAAATCAAAGTCAAGAACAACATCCAGTATTGGGCCCCTACTTAAACGGGATGGGTCCTACACAGAATGAGAGTTGAAGACCTAAATGAATTTTTATGAGACTGAATTTGGTAGACACACCTATCTGATATTATCCTGACCCCGAATGACTTCGAAAAGGCGATAAATGACATGCCCAGGCACTCTGCCCCAGGCCCAGACTCGTGGAACTCTGTGTTCATCAAGAACTGCAAGAAGCCCCTATCATATGCTTTTAACATCCTATGGAAAGGGAGCATGGACACTGGGGTTGTCACTGTTACTTAAAACAACAGACAGCCCCACTCCACAAAGGGGGCAGTAAAGCAATAGCAAAGAACTACAGACTAATAGCACTAACATCCCATATAAAAATCTTTGAAAGAGTTCTAAGAAGCAAGAGTGCCACTCATCTAGATACCCATCAGTTACACAACCCAGGGCAGTATGGGTTTAGAGCAGGTCGCTCCTGTCTGTCCCAACTACTGGACCACCACGACAAGGTCCTGGATGCTCTAGAATAGTACAAACAATGCAGATGTAATATACACAGACTTTGCAAAAGCCTTTGACAAGTGTGACCATGGTGTAATAGCACACAAAATGCGTGATAAACGAATAACAGGAAAAGCTGGTAGATGGATCTATAATTTCCTAACAAATAGAACACAAAGAGTAGTAGTCAACAGAGTAAAGTCTGAGGCAGCTACAGTGAAAAGCTCTGTTCCACAAGGCACAGTACTCGCTCGCATCTTGTTCCTCATCCTCATATCGGACATAGACAGGGATATGAGCCACACTGCTGTGTCTTCCTTTGCAGATGACACCCAAATCTGCATGACAGTGGGCTGCAGAAAACAATATGAAGTTCAATGATGAGAAATTTCAATTATAGGTATAGAAAAACATGAGGAAATCAAAATTTCATCAGAGTATAAAACAAATTCCAACCACACAATAGAGAGAAAAACTAATGTCAAGGACAATAACATTGTAACATTGAATCTGCTAGAAAAATGACAGGATGGATAATGAGAACCTTCAAAACCAGGGACGCCAAGCCCATGATGATACTCTTCAGGTCGCTTGTTCTATCTAAGCTGGATTATTGCTGCACACTAACAGCACCGTTCAAGGCAGGTGAAATTGCTGACCTAGAAAATGTACAGAGAACCTTCACGGCACACATAATTGCGATAAACCACCTCAATTACTGGGAACGCTTTAAGTTCCTCAACCTGTACTCCCTAGAACGCAGGCGGGAGAGATGCATGATTATGTACACTTCGAAAATCCTAGAGGGATTAGTACCAAACTTGCACACGAAAATCACTCCCTAGGAAAGCAAAAGACTCGGCAGATGATGCAAAATCCCTCCAATGAAAAACAGGGGTGCCACTAGCACACTGAGACAACACAATAATTTTCTGGTTCCCAAGACTGTTCAACTGCCTCCCAGGATACATAAGGGGTATTACCAATAGACCCCTGGCTGTCTTCAAGCAGGCACTGGACAGGCACCTAACCAGCTGTCCTGGTCAGGTACCGACAGTGTTTACTACACATGAAGCACAGTATAGGTATGTCAGTACAGTATGGAGAAAACAATTTGTAATCCACCTCACCCCTACAAAACACCAAGGAGGAACTCTAGGCCAGTGTTCTGGAGTCTGTAAGTGGAAAGATAGTCACTAAGATATCTTCTGATGCTGTTTAGCGCTCCTCCATGAATATAATAATAATGCTGGTAGTGATCCCATCGGCAAATGCCTCGGGTACGACACCACTGCCAAGAAGAAGGTACAGATCTCCTGCCCCAAGTGTTTCATATGTTTCATCCACTTGTTTAATAAACCATTGTTTTACTTCCTCAAGCTCCAGAATGAGTGGCAATCGTACAGATTTCATTCCATATACACAATACATTCACCTAGAGTATGTTTGAGGCGATAATTTTCTCAGCCTTAGTAAGTGTTGAGCTTTGATCAAAACGATGAATCTTGACACTTACAATGTGGTCAGGTTTCTCAGCCTTGGTATCTACTCCTCCATCATTACTGTTCTCTCCAGTATTTGTTACCTCTGAATGGTGACTAAAGAAACCTGCTGAGCAGCCAAAACATTTCAGCAATAAAGTACTCTACTGTTGCATTTATCTCCTTGTTGTCACTGTTAACCATTAATGTTAGATAAGAGGTCACAGATGCAACAATTTACTGTGATAATGTTTTGCTCTCCAGTCACCGCGCCTTCGTAAGAGACTGCAGATGTGTTGGGTGAAAAAAAATGTTGCCACCGTAAACTCTCATATTAGTTGCATCAGTGACCTAACATTTTGTTGGAAATTCTTCCATTATACACTAAACCATTAATATAATAGCACCAGTAATGGCTTTGAGACCTTCCACACCCAGAAGTCATGGCGTTTCTACCTATTGCCGTTGTCTTGTGACATGTTAAACTTTCATAAATTATTTAATACTGTCCTGTGTTTTCCCAGCCTCATTCCTTAAAATACAAAAAATGACTGAGCCAAAGGCCTGCTGTGATGCCCACTTCCAATTGCAATTTTTTGAAGATTTGATAAAAATTTGTCAGTGACAAAAATGGAAAGGTGTCAGAAAGACTACACTAACACAGAGTAAGACGATTTAAAAATCATTCCAATACTTGATTCGTATGTTAAAAGCAAGCGAGTATAAAGTATTTCAGTATATGGATAACAGAAAGGAAAGCCCCCAGGGAATGTGCACACTTTGTTGATATATAAAAAAAAAGCAAGAGTTATAGGGGAATAATCATGCTGAGTACACTATGTAAAGTGAAAAATGGTATGGTGATACTAACAAGACATGTGAAAAGACACTTATGTACAGTTCAGGACATAAGTGTCTATGTAAAAGTGTGTAGTAAAATTATTATAGAGTTAATGACAAAGTAGGAATGTGGAGGAACAGTGAGGAAGAGAAGAGGATGTGTAGACAGTGTTTACACTGAAGCAATTAGGTAAACAATGCTTAGATAAGGGTGTATAATTTTGATTGGAGGGAAGGAAGGAAGGAGTATAAGTCATACTAGGAGGGGGTAAATAGAGGTTTAGAGTGGTAGGGGTTAGAGCATACACCAAGGTTATGTCAGCAAGGCAACATTCAAGAGGAGATTCAAGGAAACCAGTTACTAGAACTTGAATGTTGGAGGAGGAACGTACAATACCTTCACTCTGAAGATGGGTAGAGATGTTGCAGTTCAGTTCAACTGAATTGCAATGACTGTACACTTCTAGCAAGACAGCTATTGAATGAATGCTCATGATTTTTTTTTTCAGGATCAACTTACCTTGATGGGAGACTGTGGGTGTTATAACAAAAAAAAAAAAGTCTAGTGAATGGAAGGTAATTAGATTTGATTCAAGGGAAAGATGGATCAAATTCTTCAGAACAAGAGCCCTAAATCTACATCAAAACAGACCTTTGAAGGACAAAATGAATCTTGAAATCCCTGAATTTATACCCCAAACTAAATATTCAGAAACAGAATATACTAAAACTCTCTGAATGGACAATAGCACAGCAGAAAAACGTGTACAAGAGGGGCCCCTCTTATACAGCAGGTTGGGTTCTGGGCTACTGCTGTAAAGTGAAACACAACCCTTTTTTTTTCACTTTCAAATGCATATAAAAGCCTGATAATATGTTTACACTATCACATATTAAGTGAGCAACAGAGCTAGGCCTAAATAATGCATATACAGTACACATATTACTTAAAATATTTTTGTCCTTAGCTTATATTGAGTGGTGAATATACTTATTGTAGGAAGTCTTGAATAAATGAAGAATGGTTATACAGTGGTCCCTCGGTTTTCGTGCATCTCCAAACTCGAACATTTATGTAAGTGTATTTTCGTAAGTGCTTTTGCAAGTGTATTTTTAGGGGTCTGAAATAGACTAACCTACGTGACATTATTTCTTAAGGAAGTAAATTCGTTCGGTAATGGCACTTGAGCAGCATTCTGGAACGAATTTTCGGCGAAACCGAGGGACCACTGTAATTGAAAACACTGCATTTGTAAAATGCAGTGAAGGGCTGTAAAGTGGGGCCTGCCTGTATGCAAACTTAAGAATCATACCAATAGAATAATGCATTACTACTGAAAAACTTGTGATTAGGAAACTAAACAAATACAAAATGTTCCTCAATTTAGAACAAATAACCTACTTTTCGCTTCGGACAGTTCATTCGTTTGTGGCCAGAGTGTCCACACATGTGACAAGTGAGTGCTGAACCAGCTTGTGGTTGACACCTGTGGTCATGTGGCTGACACCTGGAACAGTCTGAGCAGTGTACCCATGAAGGTTTAACACACTTATTGCATCCATCACAATGCTTGTAGGTTCTTCCATCCTGAAGTAAAGACAAAATATATTGCATTTTTCACATCAGGAATTTTTATACTTTCTTGAAAAAAAAAATAAAAAGACATTTTGACTCATCTTCCTCTTGTACAAAAAAAAATCTTGACCTATAGTTTTGTTTCAGAGAAAATAAAAATTTAATTTAGAATAAGGTCACTACGATGTTTCATGAAAAAGACCAGTACAGTGGACCCTCGGGTTTCATTCACCTCCAAACTCGAACAATTATGTAAGTGTATTTTTGTAAAAGCTTTTGTAAGTGTATTTTTGGGGGTCTGAAACGACTAATCTAATTTATATTTGTCCTTATGGGAACAAATTCGTTCAGTAATAGCACTCGAACAGCATTCTGGAAAGAATTTTCAACGAAAACTGAGGGTCCACTGTATGTCTATTTCCATTACCTTTATATCTTTACCAATTATTAAGAAGGAAACAAATTTAAAAAAAATGTATTACACATATAGTCACAGTGGCAGCAACAAGATAAATAAGTTGAAATTAACTGCATATTCCAGACATGCTCATAATATTGCAATAACCAAAAAGTGGTTCGTCTTGAAGGGTCAGGACACGTCTGCTGAATGATACATTCAAAGGTTGAAATTATTCCACACTGATACAAAGCATGACAAAATTGGGTTGGTGTTATCAGAAAAAACCTGAATGAAGAACAAAAAGGCACGATACCAATGTGACTTACAAAGTCACACTGTGATTTTGTAAAGGGTCCAAGTTGGACCAGAACATCGTGGTGAGCTCGTCTCTCCTATGCAATGGTCATCTGTATAAAACATGAATTGCTGCATAAAAGCAGAGATACAGACAACCTCTGCATTAACCCTTTGACTGTCGGAGGCCCCTTTCTGAAACTGTCATTCTATGTCGCAAAATTTTGGAAAAAAAAAAAAAAAAATTCTTATGAAATGATGGAGAATCTTTTCCCGATGGTAATGACACCAAAAGTACGAAATTTGATGGAAAACTTACGGAATTACGTTCTCGCAAAGTTAGCGATGTCAGCGATATATACGCATCGGCGATTTCGCCGACTTTGAGCCCTATTTTTGGCCAATTCCATTGTTACAGTTGACCAAAATCATAGCTATTTCTTTGGAACTCTATTTGTTCTATCGATTGAGTACAAGAAACCACCAATTTACCAATTTCAACTACCCAATAAAGTGGTCAGAAATTGGCAATTTCGCCAATTTCATGCAAAATAAAAAAGATGTCAATTTCAAAATAGGGTCCAGAAAAAACAATGCAGACATTCCTGGCACAAAAATAAGATGTTATCTATTCTATTTTGATTTTTTATTCACTCAAAAAATACAAGATTTATTGTTATGCAGACTATTGCATTATTGTAAAATGATATAAATAATATCTGTGCACTTGTGAAAGAATATTAGAATCACCATATGATGTGTATTGGACGCTTGGCGTGATTTGTTTACTCTTGAACAGTGACAAAAATTGAACATTTCCGCTACTTTGAGTTCAATTTCAAGATAGTTTTCATCATGAAACTAATCAAAATCATCTCTATTCCAGTAATATGTTTTCCATTCTATCACATGAGACCACGAAAAAGAGAATACAACCATAAATACTATACGAAAATACACCTCAAAGTCAGCGTTTTAATCCAAAAAAATGGTCGGAGTTTTTTTTTCTCATTATGCAGTGCGTGCTGCAGGATTTTTTTTATACTGCGCACACTGACCACACAGACCCATTCTCTAATATGTGGGCCTACCAGCTTTCTCCCATTTGATTTGAAGCCGCTAGAATTTGTGAGTATATATACGTCCGAAACACTGGCTCGTAAGACGTATATATACGACCGAAACAGTCAAAGGGTTAAGGAAGTCTCCTGGAAACAAGAGGACTGAAACAGTAAGTACCACCGGGCATAATAATTACTATCATCAAGGAGAAGTGTTAAAACTCTGAGTCATGATGTGCCTGGGGAGGTGGGGAGCGGTCAGGCTTGATCTGAAGGAGAGAGCAGCTCTAGTTTCTTGGATCAAGAACCCTGCACCAGCATCAAGATGCCCCTACCTTTAAAGGGTAAGCATGACAAGAGGTGCTGAAAATAAAGACTGAAGGCCATTTGACCTGTGACATAAGCATGCTTCAGGCAGGACAGCAAATAAACAAGTGATTTTTTTTTGGGGGAAGGGCGGGGGTTACCCTACCTTGGAGGAGACGTTCAAAGAATTAAAAAAATGCACAAGAACTGTCGCCTGTTCTGAGAATTTAACAAATATTATTTTATTGACAGATGTAATATTTCATAGCTGTCATTTTCTCCTTAGTGATGCAACACTGAAAAGTTTAGATCATGTATTCTGCATCATCTCAAAATAAATGCCACCATAACATGCTTTCATAACAATGCACCTATGTAAACATTTTTTTTACTGTATACCCATACTGAAGTACCAATGCTTACATTAGCACTTAAATTCTGCACTTACCTTTGACATACAGCCATTGCACTTGTCACAGTGCTGATTGTTAATGCTGACCCAGCGATCACACACTTTACACAAGTGGTAACTTTCCTCTGGTAAGGGAAACATTGACTGTGGAAGGTTCACAAAAACTCTGACCGCAGATCCATTTTTCATGCCTTTGGGACCTGAAATAATTAAGTAATAATAATAATAATCAGAAACCTGTACACACACAACCTGCAGAAACCTGTAATTATTTTATATGATGGTAGGATTGCTGATGTCTTTTTTCTGTCTCATAAACATATGGGATACCAGGTACGTATATCTTGCTACTTCTACTTACACTTAGGTCACACTACACATGCATATACAAGCACATATATTTACACAAATTACAAGACAGACCACCTACCAACCTGTACCCAGTAAACTACATTTAGGATACTAATTCTCTGGGTTAAAACACAAAATACTCCAACATCACATCAAGCCACTTATCTCACAAATGTAAAAGGCATTAATGTAGACTGTAAGGTATTCTTTTTAACAAACCAGCCATCTCCCACCAAGGTAGGGCGACCCAAAAAGAAGAAACGAAAGTTTTTCTCCCTTTTACATTAAGTAATTAATACAGAAGGGGTTACTAGTCCCTTGCTTCTGGTATTTTAGTCACCTCTTACGACATGAATAGCTTATGGAGGAAGGATTCTTCTCCACTTCCCCATGGAGAACTGTTGGCTATTGTAAAATAATTATTGTATACTAATACAACTATATCAATGAACAGCATGGAGATATTTTTTCCATGTAGTGTGTGAGAGCAAACTAGGAGGAAGAGATAATGAGTTAGCTGCTCTTCTGTCTTGAGTCAACAGAGTAGTGACCTTGTACATTTCTTGCCTTCAGTTTAATACCCTACAATCCCTGAAAAAACATTACAAATGTTTATAACAGTTTTTCAATTATGCGAAAATATCTCTTCCTTCAAATTCTTCCTCCGTAAGCCATGCGTGTCGTAAGAGTCGACTAAAATGCCGGGAGCAAGGGGCTAGTAACCCCTTCTCCTGTATACATTACTAAAGTTAAAAAGAGAAACTTTTGTTTTACTCTTTGGGCCACCCCGCCTTGGTGGGTAGCGGCCGATTTGTTGAAAGAAGAAGATCTCTTCCTTCAACAAACCAGATGTATGCCACCGAGGCAGGGTGGCCCAAAAAGAAAAACAAGTTTCTCTTCATGACTTTAGTAATGTATACAGGAGAAGGGGTTACTAGCCCTTTGCTCCCGGCATTTTAGTCGCCTCTTAAGACACACATGGCTTACGGAGGAAGAATTCTGTACTACTTCCCCATGGAGATATGTGAAAATATATGTTAATTAAATAACAAGCCTGTTTAACAAATACATTAGTAATATAAAATGAAATATTTATATTTTCTAAAATGCATGCATTATGTATTACATCAAATAATGCTGTAAAATACAGCTGTATACCAACCTGAGGAGTATAGCGGATGGTTGTCGTAATCGACCTGGTAGTCGAGCATTGTGAAGCTGGGTAGACTAGATATGACTTGCTGCTCCATGAAGTATGGAAAAACGAACAGCACTGAGTTGTGGAAAACAAAAACAATTGAAGGGAAATATTCAGGTTTAGAATCTATATACAGTACAGTGGTACCCTGGTTTACGATGGTCTCCAAACTCGCCCTTTTTTTTTTTTTTTTTATTAACACATCGGCCGATTCCCACCAAGGCAGGGTGGCCCGAAAAAGAAAAACTTTCATCATCATTCACTCCATCACTGTCTTGCCAGAAGGGTGCTTTACACTACAGTTATAAAACTGCAACATTTACACCCCTCCTTCAGAGTGCCGGCACTGTACTTCCCATCTCCAGAACTCAAGTCCGGCCTGCCGGTTTCCTGAATCCCTTCATAAATGTTACTTTGCTCACACTCCAACAGCACGTCAAGTATTAAAAACCATATGCCTCCATTCACTCCTATCAAATACGCTCACACATGCTTGCTGGAAATCCAAGCCCTCGCACACAAAACTTCCTTTACCCCCTCCCTCCAACCTTTCCTAGGCCGACCCCTACCCCGCCTTCCCTCCACTACAGATTTATACACTCTCGAAGTCACTCTGTCTCGTTCCATTCTCTCTACATGTCCAAACCACCTCAACAACCCTCCTCAGCTCTCTGGACAATCGTTTTGGTGATCCCGCACCTCCTCCTAATTTCCAAACTCCGAATTCTCTGCATTATATTCACACCACACATTGACCTCAGACATGACATCTCCACTGCCTCCAGCCTTCTCCTCGTTGCAACATTCATCACCCATGCTTCACACCCATATAAGAGCGTTGGTATAACTATACTCTCATACATTCCCCTCTTTACTTCCATGGACAAGGTTCTTTGTCTCCACAGACTCCAAGTGCTCCACTCACCCTTTTCCCCTCATCAATTCTATGATTCACCTCATCCTTCATAGACCCATCTGCCGACATGTCCACTCCCAAATATCTGAATACATTCACCTCCTCCATACTCTCTCCCTCCAATCTGATATCCAATCTTTCGTCACCTATTCTTTTGTTATCCTCATCACCTTACTCTTTCCTATATTCACTTTCAATTTTCTTCTTTTACACACCCTACCAAATTCATCCACCAACCTCTGCAGCTTCTCTTCAGAATCTCCCAAAAGCACAGTGTCATCAGCAAAAAGCAACTGTGACAACTCCCACTTTGTATTTGCTTCTTATCTTTTAGCCCAACACCTCTTGCCAAGACCCTCGCATTCACTTCTCTTACAACCCCATCTATAAATATATTGAACAACCACGGTGACATCACACATCCTTGTCTAAGGCCCACTTTTACTGGGAAATAGTCCCTTCCCTCCTACACACTCTAACCTGAGCCTCACTATCCTCATAAAAACTCTTCACTGCTTTCAGTAACCTTCCTCCTATTCCATACACCTGCAACATCTGCCACATTGCCCCCTATCTACCCTATCATACGCCTTTTCCAAATCCATAAATGCCACAAAAACATCTTTACCCTTATCCAAATACTGTTCACCTATATGTTTCACTGTAAACACTTGGTCTACACACCCCTACCTTTCCTAAAGCCCCTTGTTCATCTGCTATCCTGCTTTCTGTTTTACTCTTAATTCTTTCAATAATAACTCTACCATACACTTTACCAGGTACACTCAACAGACTTATTCCCCTATAATTTTTGCACTCTCTTTTGTCCCCTTTGCCTTTATACAAAGGAACAATACACGCTCTCTGCCAATCCCTAGGTACCTTACCCTCTTCCATACATTTATTAAATAATAGCACCAACCACTCCAAAATTATATCCCCACCTGCTTTTAACATTTCTATCTTTATCCCATCAATCCCAGCTGCCTTACCCCCTTTCATTCTACCCACTGCCTCACGAACTTCCCCTACACCCACAACTGGCTCTTCCACACTCCTACAAGATGTTATTCCTCCTTGCCCTACACACGAAATCACAGCTTCCCTGTCTTCATCAACATTTAACAAATCCTCAAAATATTCTCTCCATCTTCCCGATACCTCTTATGTAAGTTTATTTTTTTAAATGCTTTTGTAAGTGTATTTTTGGGGGTCTAAAAGGACTAGTCTATTTTACATTATTCCTTATGGGGATAAATTCGTTTGGTAATGGCACTTGAACAGCATTCTGGAACGAAAAAATATCGTAAACCGGGGTACCACTGTACAATATATCACACAACAAATTAATTCTAAGCTGCATTTTCAGCTCTTCTCTCTTCCCCTATGACCTCTTAGAAACCAAGTTGCCTGACTGACTTACAATTATTACTAAATACACACACACACTAAAAAAATGAACCCCATTCACCAATGAGTTGAAATCTATTTTAGTAGCAGGTTAGTACAGTGGACCCTCGCTATTCGAACACTCCAAAACTCACCCTCATTCCAGAATGCTGTTCAAGTGCTGTTACCAAACAAATTTATTCCCATAAGGAATGATGTAAATTAGATTAGTCAATTTCAGACCCCCAAAAATACACTTATAGAAGCACTTACAATAATAAACTTACATAAAAGGGTGAGTTTTGGAGTGTACGAATAGCAAGGGTCCACTGTACCTAGCTTTATGACACGTTCAGGAGATCCCAAACTTACAAACTTTCAGACTTACAAATGGAGCACTTATAAACAGAGCACTTATAAATGGAGCACTTACAAACGGAGCATTTAAGGAGGCACTTAAATTTTTAACGCCACTGCTATGCAGTAGAAACACATGAAAATATATTCATGGTTTGTCCAGTTGTTGTCTATAGAGGCAACACATTCATAAATTAAAACACAAGAAATGCAACTTGCTTGTAACTTGGAGTCTCGTCTCCTTTATATATATGTATATATATACAGTGGTTAACCATAGAATTAATGAAGGAAAAAAAGGTGAGTGGTGCATTGAGGTATCTGTGGAGACAAAAAACGTTATCCATGGAGGCAAAGAAGGGAATGTACGAAAGTATAGTGGTACCAACACTCTTATATGGGTGTGAAGCATGGGTTGCAAATGCTGCAGCGAGGAGGAGGCTGGAGGCAGTGGAGATGTCCTGTCTAAGGGCAATGTGTGGTGTAAATATTATGCAGAAAATTCGGAATGTGGAAATTAGGAGAAGGTGTGGAGTTACTAAAAGTATTTGTCAGAGGGCTGAAGAGGGGTTGTTGAGGTGGTTTGGCCATTTAGAGAGAATGGATCAAAGTAGAATGACTTGGAGAGCGTATAAATCTGTGGGGGAAGGAAGGCGGGGTAGGGGTCGTCCAAGAAAAGGTTGGAGGGAAGGGGTAAAGGAGGTTTTGTGGGCAAGGGGCTTGGACTACCAGCAAGCATGTGTGAGCGTGTTAGATAGGAGTGAATGGAGACGAATGGTTTTTGGGACATGACGATCTGTTGGAGTGTGAGCAGGGTAACATTTTGTGAAGGGATTCAGGGAAACCAGTTAATTGATTTAGTTGGACTTGAGTCCTGGAAATGGGAAGTACAATGCCTGCACTTTAAAGGAGGGGTCTGAGATAGTGACAGCTGGGAGGGACTTTTCTCAGCTGTCGTATCTGAGCTCCTCTGCAAAGACAGTGATTATGTATGAGTGTGGTGAAAGTGTTGAATGATGATGAAAGTATTTTCTTCTTGGGGATTTTCTTTCTTTTTGGGTCACCCTGCCTCGGTGGGAGACGGCCGACTTGTTAAAAAAAAAAAAAAAAAAATATACAGTGGACCCCCGGTTATCGGCCATAATTCGTTCCAGAATGCTGTTCGAGTGCCATTACCGAACGAATTTATTCCCATAAGGGGTAATGTAAATTAGATTACTCCGTTTAGACCCCTAAAAATATACTTACAAAAGCACTTACAAAAATGCACTTACATAATTGTTCGAGTTGTGAGCAGTACGAAATCCGGGGGTCCACTGTATATGTGCAGCCAACAGTAACAGCCTGGTAAGTAAAAAATGAAATACAAAATAAAACAATAAAATAAAATCACTACAATAACTGTGATGTTGATATACAGTAGTAAAATATTTAGTAAAAAGTAACATATGATACCATGTAGGTACAGTGGACCCCGAGTAACGAGCACCCCGGAAATTGTACAATTATGTAAGTATTTCTCCATGGGGAAGTGGAACAGAATTCTTCCTCCGTAAGCCATGCGTGTCGTAAGAGGCGACTAAAATGCTGGGAGCAAGGGGCTAGTAACCCCTTCTCCTGTATATATTACTAAATGTAAAATGGGAAACTTTCGTTTTTCATTTTGGGCCACCCCACTTCGGTGGGAAACGGCCGACGTGTTAAAAAAAAAAAAAAAAAATGTAAGTATAATATTGTAAGTGCTTTTGTAAGTGTATTTTTGGGGGTCTGAAATGGACTAACCTACTTGACATTATTTCTTAAGGGAGTAAATTCGTTCGGTAATGGCACTTGAACAGGCTTCTGGAATGAATTTTGCACGTTACTTGGGGGTCCACTGTTTTCATATAGCAAAGGTTTGACATTATGCCCTACCCAGTACATTGGCAATTTTCTAACGTACGGCTTGCGTCCATTTTAACTTACGACTGGTTGGTCAGAACCAAACTCGGTCGTAAGTTGGATGGTACTAGTACAGTAGGACCGCCGTATCTGCGGGAGATACGTTCCATGGACCTGCCGTGGATACTGAAACCGCGAATAGTAGCGAATCCTATATGTAAGTCCTATACATACCTATTATAAAGTTTAATTGATAAATTATGCACAATAAGAGGAGAATTATCATTTTTTCACTGATGGGAAGCACTTCATGGCTTCTCTTAGGGGCCATTATTATGCAAAATTAAGTGGTATTTTGGGGTCACAGTAAACTGTGGATAACTGAAACCGCAGATATCGAATCAGTGGATACGAGGATTCTACTATACAGTGGTCCCTCGGTTTTCGTGCATCTCCAAACTCGAACATTTATGTAAGTGTATTTTCGTAAGTGCTGTTGCAAGTGTATTTTTGGGGGTCTGAAATAGACTAACCTACATGACATTATTTCATAAGGAAGTAAATTCGTTCGGTAATGGCACTTGAGCAGCATTCTGGAACGAATTTTCGGCGAAAACCGAGGGACCACTGTACATTAAATAAGAGCACTAACCTGGCAGCTCCTTGTGAGAGTCAAGACCTCTGCTTCTTCTCCAGTCATCCTGGATTTGTTTAAGATTATGTGCAAGCAACTCCATTCTTCCTCCAAATGGTGGATCTGTGACTATCACCAAGTCTGCCATAGAAAAAAGGAAGTTAAAGAAAGTTAACAGCACTTAATTTCATAGTTCTAAAACCATTCACTACATACAGCAGTGAATTAGGTGAATAATAATTAAAAAAAATCCATTCTCGCATGCATTCACATCATTCTGGTGCTGCTTGCTTCACCTCATCTGTAGCAGAGATAAAGCAACTACTCTCCCTCAGGGAGGCAGGAGGGCCCTGCATATGTGGCAACTTCTTTTTGGTGTTCATTATGTTTGGTGCTTTTACCATTTTTCCACCGTTTCCACACAACAGTTGCATAAGGGAAGAGTGACCCGCACCATATTTTAAGGTAAGTATTGTATGTACTGTACTTGTGCTTCCCAGCATATCATAACACCCTCAACTCTTACTGAAGGACTCACAAAATTGTAATACAGTCTTTCCTCACTTAACAACGGAGTTTCGTTCCTAAGACTACGTCAGTACAGTGGACCCCCGGTTAACGGCCGGCTCCAAACACTAACATTTATGTAAGTGTATTTTTTTAAGTGCTTTTGTAAGTGTATGTTTGGGGGTCCAAAAAGACTACTCTAATTTACATTATTCCTTAAGTTAATAAATTTGTTCGGTAACAGCACTTGAACAGCATTCTGGAACGAATTATGGCCGTTAACCGGGGGTCCACTGTATTACAATATTAGTTAAGAGAGCTAAGGCAAACCCGATTACTCGGCCTATTATCTAAAGGATTCTGCTCTCATAACCAACACTGCAATACTGTAATAATATAATCAAGGTTTTTGTCCGGAGTATATAAAAATACACATACAGTGGACCCCCACCTAACGAGCAAAATTCATTTCAGAAGCCTGCTCAAGTGCCATTACCGAACGAATGTACTTCCTTAAGAAATAATGTCACGTAGGTTAGTCTATTTCAGACCCCCCAAAAATACACTTCCACAAGCACTTACAATATTATACTTACATAATTGTACGATTTCCGGGGTGCTCGTTAGGCGGGGGTCCACTGTATTAAATTTGTAAAGATATATATTTTTTCTCCATGGGGAAGTGGAACAGAATTCTTCCTCCGTAAGCCATGCGTGTCGTAAGAGGCGACTAAAATGCCGGGAGCATGGGGCTAGTAACCCCTTCTCCTGTATACATTACTAAAGTTAAAAAGAGAAACTTTTGTTTTTCTTTTTGGGCCACCCTGCCTCGGTGGGATACGGCCGGTTTGTTGAAAAAAAAAAAAAAAAAATATTTTTTCACTAGTAAAATTCTATATAAATAGTACAATCTTTGTACAATAGCACATAAAATAAAAATATGATCTTTGGTACAATAAGTGTAATATAACTTGTACTAAAAGGATAACAAAATAAATTGTTAAATCTCACGACTATTACACACGACATACCAGTGTCACAAGACACACATCTTACCAGTGTCACAAGACACACATCTTACCAGTGTCACAAGACACAACATCTTGCCAGTGTCACAAGACACAACATCTTACCAGTGTCTCAAGACACAACATCTTACCAGTGTCACAAGACACAACATCTTACCAGTGTCACAAGTCACAACTTCTTACCAGTGTCACAAGACACAACTTCTTACCAGTGTCTCAAGACACAACATCTTACCAGTGTCACAAGACAACATCTTACCAGTGTCACAAGACAACATCTTACCAGTGTCACAAGACAACATCTTACCAGTGACACAAGACACAACTTCTTACCAGTGTCACAAGACAACATCTTACCAGTGTCACAAGACAACATCTTACCAGTGTCACAAGACAACATCTTACCAGTGACACAAGACAACATCTTACCAGTGTCACAAGACACAACTTCTTACCAGTGTCACAAGACAACTTCTTACCAGTGTCACAAGACAACATCTTACCAGTGTCACAAGACAACATCTTACCAGTGTCACAAGACACAACATCTTACCAGTGTCACAAGACAACATCTTACCAGTGACACAAGACAACATCTTACCAGTGTCACAAGACACAACTTCTTACCAGTGTCACAAGACAACTTCTTACCAGTGTCACAAGACAACATCTTACCAGTGTCACAAGACAACATCTTACCAGTGTCACAAGACACAACATCTTACCAGTGAACACCCACGTAGTCATGACCCTACCGACAACCTGTCATATGACACTACCATTCTTATCGTCATGACACGCCTACTTCTCCGTGTCTGCATAGACACCCTTGCCTCTGTGTTACGACACCTTCTCACAGTGTCACACGACACTTTTCTCTGTGTCACATGACATGCCCTCCGTGTTACATGACACTCCTTCTCTACCGTGTCACACGACACCCTTTTCTCTTTGTCATAACACGCCTTCTCATAAGACATCCTTTTATCTGTGTCATGAACGCCTTCTCTGTCAATTACCCTTTGAACAGGGTTACACGACCAAGTGACTGTCACACGAGCCATCTGTGTAAACTTGTCGTGCGGCCACCAAAGCCGGCAGAAACTGAGTCTGGCAAGCTGAGATACAAGCAAGGCAATCACTGATGCCATCCACAGCTCAGTGAAGTAGCCACGTTCCTCAGTCAAGTCGTGGACCATACTCATACTCTTGCCAGGTTCTCCGCCCTGACATTAACTGTGGTGACGTCACACCAGGCACTGCAGCCCAGTAATACTGAACGTGCAGTACCCAAGTGGCTCGTCAACCACTCAACCCAATTATCTTATTCAGGGTTCGCAACAGTCGGTAAATGAATTCGTCGCTAAGTGAGGAGCATACTATAATGGTAGTGGGTTTGTGTCAACTATTTTTGATATTGCTTTAATGTCACCTTTGCACCCTTTATAACATTTATGGTATATTTTTAAATGTTTATGCAGTAGTGTACTGTATATTGTAATAAACAGAATAGAGGAAATCAGCTCTAATATATATTATTTAGGTATGCATACTGGTCAGAGAGCCCATCGTAAGTCTGAGGCATTGATAAACGAGTATGTTGCTAAGTGAGGAGAGGCTGTAACATTTTTGCAAACAAACCACAGAACGGGTGGGGGTTTGACCCCCTGGTGAGTGAGTCCTGAAACTCCGGGCCAGCGTGTAAGCCACTTGGCCAGCTGGTTCTAATAAGATATATTTCTATACACCACTGGGAAGTTAGCCTGGGCCACAACTGTGACCACAAATGCAAGTTTTTACAGATGAATCTGCCACCAGCTACACTAGTGTGACTCACCCATTTGGATTTAAAGCATACAGAATTTTCTCTTCTAATTATTTGCATGCAGATGAGAGGAGGGTAATATTTTGTGAAGGGATTCAGGGAAACCGGTTAGCTGGATTTGAGTTCTGGAGGTGGGAAGTACAATACCTGCACTCTAAAGGAGGGGTTTGGGATATTTGCTATTTAGAGTGGCATCTAAACTGTTGCATAAGCGTGTCTCTTGCAAGACAGTGATAGTGTGAATGATGGTGAAAGTGTTTCTTTTTTGGGTCACTCTGCCTTGGTGCAAGATGACCAGTGTGGTCGTCTTGCATTTAAGTATCCTGCCTTGGCGGGAGATGCCAGTTAAGTTACCAAAAAAAATCATATGTACAAAATTTGGGTAACTGAGAATTTCTTGGTTTAATTTGGCATTAAAGCAAAGAATAATTAAATCTGTAATAAATATGCATAATATTCACACCACTTATTGACTGTAATATTTATAGTTATCATTACATTATGAATTCAATTACATTGATAGTTCAAGCTAATGATTCATGAATGTTCAAATATTTTCATCTTTGGAAGAAACAATATCAATATAATAGTGGAAATATTAATCATAACATACTGTACAGGTTCTTCTTGACTTACGATGGTTTGATTTACAATATTTTAACTTTACTATGGTGCAAAAGCAATTACTTTGTAGATGAAACGTGAGATAATTATCCAGTATGAGGGTGGCAAGTCTGTAACTTGAGTTCATTTTACTGGTATTTAGTTAATTACAGTAATTATTTGGTAGACAGCAACCACCCAGGGAGGTACTACCGTCCTGCCAGGTGACTGTGAAACAGAAACCTGAAACTGTTTTACATGATGGTAGGATTGCTGGTGTCTTTTTTCTGTCTCATAAACACGCTGGATAACAGGTATATCTAGCTACTTCTACTTACACTTTAGGTCACACTACACTGGCATACACATGCATATATATACATACACACATCTAGGTTTTTCTTCTTTTTCTTAATAGCTCTTGTTCTTTTTATTTTCTCTATTGTCCATGGGGAAGTGGAAAAGAATCTTTCCTCCGTAAGCCATGCGTGTCGTATGAGGCGACTAAGATGCCGGAGCAATGGGCTAGTAACCCTTCTCCTGTACAAATATACTAAAACGAGAAGAAGAAAAACTTTATAAAATTGGGTTGTCTGAATGTGCGTGGATGTAGTGCGGATGATAAGAAAGAGATGATTGCCGATGTTATGAATGAAAAGAAGTTGGATGTCCTGGCCCTAAGCGAAACAAAGCTGAAGGGGGTAGGCGAGTTTCAGTGGGGAGAAATAAATGGGATTAAGTCAGGAGTATCTGAGAGAGTTAGAGCTAAGGAAGGGGTAGCAATAATGTTGAAGGATCAGTTATGGAAGGAAAAGAGGGAATATAAATGTGTAAATTCAAGGATTATGTGGATTAAAATAAGGGTCGGATGCGAAAAGTGGGTCATAATAAGCGTGTATGCACCTGGAGAAGAGAGGAGTGTAGAGAGAGAGAGAGATTTTGGGAGATGTTAAGCGAATGTATAGGAACTTTTGAACCAAATGAGAGAGTAATTGTGGTAGGGGACCTAAATGCTAAAGTGGGAGAAACATGCAGAGAGGGTGTAGTAGGTAAGTTTGGGGTGCCAGGTGTAAATGATAATGGGAGCCCTTTGATTGAACTTTGTATAGAAAGGGGTTTAGTTATAGGTAATACATATTTTAAGAAAAAGAGGATAAATAAGTATACAAGATATGATGTAGGGCGTAATGACAGTAGTTTGTTGGACTATGTATTGGTAGATAAAAGACTGTTGAGTAGACTTCAGGATGTGCATGTTTATAGAGGGCTACAGATATATCAGATCACTTTTTAGTTATAGCTACAGTGGGAGTAAAAGGTAGATGGGATACAAGGAAAATAGAATCAGTAAGTAAAAGAGGTGAAGGTTTATAAACTAAAAGAGGAGGCAGTTAGGGTAAGATATAAACAACTATTGGAGGATAGATGGGCTAGTGAGAGTGTAGGCAATGGGGTCGAAAATGTATGGGGTAGATTTAAAAATGTAGTGTTAGAGTGTTCAGCAGAAGTTTGTGGTTACAGGCGAGTGGGTGCAGGAGGGAAGAGGAGCGATTGGTGGAATGATGATGTAAAGAGAGTATAAAGGGAGAAAAGTTAGCATATGAGAGGTTTTTACAAAGTAGAAGTGATGCAAGGAGGGAAGAGTATATGGAGAGAAAAAGAGAGGTTAAGAGTGGTGAAGCAATGTAAAAGAGAGCAGATGAGAGAGTGGGTGAGATGTTATCAGCAAATTTTGTTGAAAATAAGAAAAGTTTTGGAATGAGATTAATAAGTTGAGGAAGCCTAGAGAACAAATGGATTTGACAGTTAAAAATAGGAGAGGGAGTTATTAAATGGAGAGTTAGAGGTATCGGGAAGATGGAGAGAATATTTTGAGGATTTGTTAAATGTTGATGAAGACAGGGAAGCTGTGATTTCGTGTGTAGGGCAAGGAGGAATAACATCTTGTAGGAGTGTGGAAGAGCCAGTTGTGGGTGTAGGGGAAGTTCGTGAGGCAGTGGGTAGAATGAAAGGGGTAAGGCAGCTGGGATTGATGGGATAAAGATAGAAATGTTAAAAGCAGGTGGGGATATAATTTTGGAGTGGTTGGTGCTATTATTTAATAAATGTATGGAAGAGGGTAAGGTACCTCAGGGATTGGCAGAGAGCGTGTATTGTTCCTTTGTATAAAGGCAAAGGGGACAAAAGAGAGTGCAAAATTATAGGGGAATAAGTCTGTTGAGTGTACCTGGTAAAGTGTATGGTAGAGTTATTATTGAAAGAATTAAGAGTAAAACAGAAAGCAGGATAGCAGATGAACAAGGGGGCTTTGGAAAGGTAGGGGTGTTAGACCAAGTGTTTACAGTGAAACATATAGGTGAACAGTATTTGGATAAAGGTAAAGATGTTTTTGTGGCATGGGGGCCCCCCCCTTTTTTTTAAAAAAACCGCCAACCCCCCCCCTTTTAAAAAATTTTTTTTTCCCCCCTTTTTTTTTTTGGGAAAGGGGGAAAAAACCCCCTTTTTTTTTGGGAAATTTTTTTTTTGGGGTTTGACCCCTGGTGAGTGAGTCCTAAAACCCCGGGGCCGCGTGAAGCCACGGCCAGCTGGTTCTAATAAGATATATTTCTAACACCACTGGGAAGTTAGCCTGGGCCACAACTGTGACCACAAATGCAAGTTTTTACAGATGAATCTGCCACCAGCTACACTAGTGTGACTCACCCATTTGGATTTAAAGCATACAGAATTTTCTCTTCTAATTATTTGCATGCAGATGAGAGGAGGGTAATATTTTGAAGGGATTCGGGGAAAACCGGTTAGCTGGATTTGAGTTCTGGAGGTGGGAAGTACAATACCTGCACTCTAAAGGAGGGTTTGGGATATTTGCTATTTAGAGTGGCATCTAAACTGTTGCATAACGTGTCTCTTGCAAGACAGTGATATGTGAATGATGGTGAAAGTGTTTCTTTTTGGGTCACTTGCCTTGGTGCAAGATGACCAGTGTGGTGTCTTGCATTTAAGTATCCTGCCTTGGCGGAGATGCCATTAAGTTCCCAAAAATCATATGTACAAAATTTGGGTAACTGAGAATTTCTTGGTTTAATTTGGCATTAAAGAAAAGAATAATTAAATCTGTAATAAATATGCATAATATTCACACCACTTATTGACTGTAATATTTATAGTTATCATTACATTATGAATTCAATTACATTGATAGTTCAAGCTAATGATTCATGAATGTTCAAATATTTTCATCTTTGGAAGAAACAATATCAATATAATAGTGGAAATATTAATCATAACATACTGTACAGGTTCTTCTTGACTACGATGGTTTGATTTACAATATTTTAACTTTACTATGGTGCAAAAGCAATTACTTTGTAGATGAAACGTGAGATAATTATCCAGTATGAGGGTGGCAAGTCTGTAACTTGAGTTCATTTTACTGGTATTTAGTTAATTACAGTAATTATTTGGTAGACAGCAACCACCCAGGGAGGTACTACGTCCTGCCAGGTGACTGTGAAACAGAAACCTGAAACTGTTTTACATGATGGTAGGATTGCTGGTGTCTTTTTTCTGTCTCATAAACACGCTGGATAACAGGTATATCTAGCTACTTCTACTTACACTTTAGGTCACACTACACTGGCATACACATGCATATATATACATACACACATCTAGGTTTTTTCTTTTTCTTAATAGCTCTTGTTCTTTTTATTTTCTCTATTGTCCATGGGGAAGTGGAAAAGAATCTTTCCTCCGTAAGCCATGCGTGTCGTATGAGGCATTAAGATGCCGGGAGCAATGGGCTAGTAACCCTTCTCCTGTACAAATATACTAAAAACGAGAGAAGAAAACTTTATAAAATTGGGTTGTCTGAATGTGCGTGGATGTAGTGCGGATGATAAGAAAGAGATGATTGCCGATGTTATGAATGAAAAGAAGTTGGATGTCCTGGCCTAAGCAAACAAAGCTGAAGGGGGTAGGCGAGTTTCAGTGGGGAGAAATAAATGGGATTAAGTCAGGAGTATCTGAGAGAGTTAGAGCTAAGGAAGGGGTAGCAATAATGTTGAAGGATCAGTTATGGAAGGAAAAGAGGGAATATAAATGTGTAAATTCAAGGATTATGTGGATTAAAATAAGGGTCGGATGCAAAAGTGGGTCATAATAAGCGTGTATGCACCTGAGAAGAGAGGAGTGTAGAGGAGGAGAGAGATTTTGGGAGATGTTAAGCGAATGTATAGGAACTTTTGAACCAAATGAGAGAGTAATTGTGGTAGGGACCAAATGCTAAAGTGGGAGAAACATGCAGAGAGGTGTAGTAGGTAAGTTTGGGGTGCCAGGTGAAATGATAATGGGAGCCCTTTGATTGAACTTTGTATAGAAAGGGTTTAGTTATAGGTAATACATATTTTAAGAAAAAGAGGATAAATAAGTATACAAGATATGATGTAGGCGTAATGACAGTAGTTTGTTGGACTATGTATTGTAGATAAAAGACTGTTGAGTAGACTTCAGGATGTGCATGTTTATAGAGGGCTACAGATATATCAGATCACTTTTAGTTATAGCTACAGTGGGAGTAAAAGGTAGATGGGATACAAGGAAAATAGAATCAGTAAGTAAAGAGAGGTGAAGGTTTATAAACTAAAAGAGGAGGCAGTTAGGGTAAGATATAAACAACTATTGGAGGATAGATGGGCTAGTGAGAGTGTAGGCAATGGGGTCGAAAATGTATGGGGTAGATTTAAAAATGTAGTGTTAGAGTGTTCAGCAGAAGTTTGTGGTTACAGGCGAGTGGGTGCAGGAGGGAAGAGGAGCGATTGGTGGAATGATGATGTAAAGAGAGTAGTAAGGGAGAAAAAGTTAGCATATGAGAGGTTTTTACAAAGTAGAAGTGATGCAAGGAGGGAAGAGTATATGGAGAGAAAAAGAGAGGTTAAAGAGTGGTGAAGCAATGAAAAAAGAGAGCAGATGAGAGAGTGGGTGAGATGTTATCAGCAAATTTTGTTGAAAATAAGAAAAAGTTTTGGAATGAGATTAATAAGTTGAGGAAGCCTAGAGAACAAATGGATTTGACAGTTAAAAATAGGAGAGAGATTATTAAATGGAGAGTTAGAGGTATCGGGAAGATGGAGAGAATATTTTGAGGATTTGTTAAATGTTGATGAAGACAGGAAGCTGTGATTTGTGTGGGCAAGGAGGAATAACATCTTGTAGGAGTGTGGAAGAGCCAGTTGTGGGTGTAGGGAAGTTCGTGAGGCAGTGGGTAGAATGAAAGGGGTAAGGCAGCTGGGATTGATGGGATAAAGATAGAAATGTTAAAAGCAGGTGGGGATATAATTTTGGAGTGGTTGGTGCTTTATTTAATAAATGTATGGAAGAGGGTAAGGTACCCAGGGATTGGCAGAGAGCGTGTATTGTTCCTTTGTATAAAGGCAAAGGGGACAAAAGAGAGTGAAAAAATTATAGGGAATAAGTCTGTTGAGTGTACCTGGTAAAGTGTATGGTAGAGTTATTATTGAAAGAATTAAGAGTAAAACAGAAAGCAGGATAGCAGATGAACAAGGGGCTTTAGGAAAGGTAGGGGGTGTAGACCAAGTGTTTACAGTGAAACATATAGGTGAACAGTATTTGGATAAGGGTAAAGATGTTTTTGTGGCATTTATGGATTTGGAAAAGGCGTATGATAGGGTAGATAGGGGCAATGTGGCAGATGTTGCAGGTGTATGGAATAGGAGGAAGGTTACTGAAAGCAGTGAAGAGTTTTTATGAGGATAGTGAGGCTCAGGTTAGAGTGTGTAGGAGGGAAGGGACTATTTCCCAGTAAAAGTGGGCCTTAGACAAGGATGTGTGATGTCACCGTGGTTGTTCAATATATTTATAGATGGGGTTGTAAGAGAAGTGAATGCGGGGGTCTTGGCAAGAGGTGTTGGGCTAAAAGATAAAGAAGCAAATACAAAGTGGGAGTTGTCACAGTTGCTTTTGCTGATGACACTGTGCTTTTGGGAGATTCTGAAGAGAAGCTGCAGAGGTTGGTGGATGAATTTGGTAGGGTGTGTAAAAGAAGAAAATTGAAAGTGAATATAGGAAAGAGTAAGGTGATGAGGATAACAAAAGAATAGGTGACGAAAGATTGGATATCAGATTGGAGGGAGAGAGTATGGAGGAGGTGAATGTATTCAGATATTTGGGAGTGGACATGTCGGGGATGGGTCTATGAAGGATGAGGTGAATCATAGAATTGATGAGGGGAAAAGGGTGAGTGGAGCACTTCGAGTCTGTGGAGACAAAGAACCTTGTCTATGGAAGTAAAGGGGAATGTATGAGAGTATAGTTATACCAACGCTCTTATATGGGTGTGAAGCATGGGTGATGAATGTTGCAACGAGGAGAAGGCTGGAGGCAGTGGAGATGTCATGTCTGAGGTCAATGTGTGTGTGAATATAATGCAGAGAATTCGGAGTTTGGAAATTAGGAGGAGGTGCGGGATTACCAAAACGATTGTCCAGAGAGCTGAGGAGGGGTTGTTGAGGTGGTTTGGACATGTAGAGAGAATGGAACGAGACAGAGTGACTTCGAGAGGGAAGGCGGGGTAGGGGTCGGCCTAGGAAAGGTTGGAGGGAGGGTAAAGGAAGTTTTGTGTGCGAGGGCTTGGACTTCCAGCAAGCATGTGTGAGCGTATTTGATAGGAGTGAATGGAGGCATATGGTTTTAATACTTGACGTGCTGTTGGAGTGTGAGCAAAGTAACATTTATGAAGGGATTCAGGAAACCGGCAGGCCGGACTTGAGTTCTGGAGATGGGAAGTACAGTGCCGGCACTCTGAAGGAGGGGTGTTAATGTTGCAGTTTTATAACTGTAGTGTAAAGCACCCTTCTGGCAAGACAGTGATGGAGTGAATGATGATGAAAGTTTTTCTTTTTCGGGCCACCCTGCCTTGGTGGGAATCGGCCGATGTGTTAATAAAAAAATAATAAAAAATATTTGTTTATTTACTTACTCAGTGATAGTTATTTATTTACTTATTTATTTAGCCTATCATACTCATAAATGACTCATGATGGGTTTGTCGGAATGTAACCCCCATTGTAAGTGAAGGATCACCTGTACTTCCGTTCTCATGGTTTATACATGGGTTATACATGGGTTATGCATGGGTTATACATGGGTTATGCATGGGTTATACATGGGTTACTTTTACATACCATTAAGTAACCTCAAAGGTGTGCATCAGTAAAATGGGTACCTGGGTGTTAGTGAACTGGTGTGGGTCACATCCTGGGACAAAACTGACCCAATTTGCCAGAAATGCTCAGTATAACAAGTGGCTTTCTATATAGTAGTATGTCACTGATGTCAGCTATGGCCTGTATACCTTGTACATGTACTAGTAGTAAATACAGATCTTTCTTCTTTCAACAAACCAGCCATATCCCACCGAGGCAGGGTGACCCAAAAAGAAAAACAAGTTTCTCTTTTTAATTTTAGTAATGTATACAGGAGAAGGGGTTACTAGCCCCTTGCTCTTGGCATTTTAGTCGCCTCTTACAACACACATGGCTCATGGAGGAAGAATTCTGTTCCACTTTCCCATGAAGATAAAATGAAATAAACAAGAACAAGAAATAATAAGAAAATAGAAGAAAACCCAGAGGTGTGTGTGTATATATATGCTAGTACAGTGGGCCCCCGGTTTACGTAATTAATTCGTTCCAGAATGCTGTTCAAGTGCCATTACCAAACAAATTTGTTCTCATAAAGAATAATGGAAATTAGATTAGTCCTTTTAGACCCCCAAAAATACACTTACAAAAGCACTTTCAAAAATACACTTACATAATTGTTCGAGTTTGAAGCAGTACGTAAACCGGGGGTCCACTGTACATGCATGTGTAGTGTGACCTAAATGTAAGTAGAAGTACAGTGGTCCCCTGAGTAACGAACACCCCGGAAATCGTACAATTATGTAAGTATAATATTGTAAGTGCTTGTGGAAGTGTATTTTTGAGGGCCTGAAATAGACTAACCTACTTGACATTATTCCTTAAGGGAGTAAATTCATTCAGTAATGGCACTTGAGCAGGCTTCTGGGATGAAGTTTTTTCGTTACTCGGGGGACCACTGTAGCAAGACGTACCTCAAATCTTGCATGTTTATGGGACAGAAAAAAAGACACCAGCAATCCTACCATCATGTAAAACAATTACAGGCTTTTGTTTTACACTCACTTGGCAGGACGGTAGTACCTCCCTGGGCAGTTGCTGTCTACAAACCTACTACCTAGGAGTAAATACAGATATTATTATTATTATTATTATTATTATTAACAGCTAGAACTAAAAGACACAACTGCAGTGTACCTGTCCACAAATAACCTGCACTTACGAGAGGCAACTTCAGATAATATTTTGGTCTCTTCTGGATCATTATCAAGTCCCAAGTTGATATTAAGTAAGTTTATTCAGGTACAATTACACATAAGTACAGTTACATAAATAATCATACATAGCATCATGTGGATAACCCAAAAACTAGTAATTTTAGTGATTTTTATAGTGGCCCAAAACTTGAAGTTTCCTCTCTAAGTGTGGGTTATTTGTGAACTGTCCTAGTCATGGTATTGTGATGTATGTTCTTCAACAGTACCTGTCTACCTGTTTATAGAACTCATATTCATTTTAATTTTAGGTATAAATTTTGCTAGTTCAGTACTTACTTTCATCCACAGAAATGAAATGTTCGTATGTATTCTTAGCCGTCTCCCCTTCAAAAAAGTGATGGTTGAACATATTGTATTGGATGAACTGCTCAGGTGGAAAGAACGAACACTGTAAAAAAAAAAAAAAAATATAGAACATCAACAAAATTCTTTGATATTGTTTTAATGTCACCTTTACACCATTTACAGTGGTACCTCGGTTAACGATATTTTTTCGTTCCAGAATGCTGTTCAAGTGCCATTACCAAACAAATTTATCCCCATAAGGAATAATGTAAAATAGACTAGTCCTTTTAGACCCCCAAAAATACACTTACAAAAGCATTTAAAAAAAATAAACTTACATAAAAGGGCGAGTTTGGGGACCATCGTTAACCGAGGTACCACTGTATAACACTTCTGGTATATTTTTAAATGTTTATACAGCAGTGTGCTGTATATTGTAATAAACAGAATTGAGGAAATCAGCTCTAATATACATTATTTATGTATAAATACTGGTCAGAGCCCGTCGTAAGTCCGAGGCGTTGGTAAACGAGTATATCGCTAAGTAAGGAGAGGCTGTATAGAAGTCAATAAGGTAGTCAATGACACAGTTGAAGGTTGTATCAATAATGTAGTCAATAACACAGTTGAAGGTAGCATCAATAAGGTAGTCAATGACACCACTGCAGCTTCCTCCATACAACCTAAATACAATAAGGCCTACTGTAATAATTTTTTTTAACACACTGGCAATCTCACACCAAAGCAGGTGACCCAAAAAAGGGAAAACACATTCACCAGCATTCATTCAATCACTGTCTTACAGTTCATCTGAACTGTGCTGACATCACAGTTCAGATGAACCTCCGAGCTGCAACATCCCCGCCCCTCCTCTAGAGTGCAGGCACTAATTCTCGATTTTAAATTCAAATTCGTCAGGGGGCTGTAATGTACAGCACACTGAGCAGTGAATCACACATTTGGATTTAAAGCATACAGAATTTTCTCTTCCAACTAGTTTCATGCAGCTGAGATTTATACAGGTCAGTTATCACTGATCCGGTAATCACTAATCCGGCACTAATTTTGGCTAGTGTCAACAGTAAAAGTTTACATCCCAAGGCTTTCAAAGGTATTACACAGTTTCCTGTGATTTACTGCATCGGGTCCAGCATCCTACAGATCCCAATGATGCCGGATTAGTGATGGCTGACCTGTATGACCTAATTATCCTGTCTTGGTAGGGTACAAAATTTGGGGAATTGCGAATTCCTTACTGTATGTTATAAATTCATTAAGCAAATCTTAGAAAATTTACAAATTCACAGTACAATAAGCTCTTATAAGCTCCTTTGCATGGTGTGATTATTGAAAATGGGATTGAAAAAGTATACATCAAAAATTGAACAGCACATGGAAAGTAAGTGCTATTCAATTATGAATGCACTTTCTCAACCATATTTACAAAAAAAAAAACACACACACTATATAGAAGAGCTTTATATGAGAGTGTACGCTATATTAGATGGCATCTACTGACACAAACCCAATGTTAACTTCAACCCGACAGCAGTCTGTCACTTACATATCTGTCATCAATGTCCATCATGAGCGAGGACATGCTCAAGTGAGGGCTGCTTGCTATAGCCTCATGGACACGAGGGGCACCGATGCACAAGACCCTGGAAGCATTCAAGTTCTGCAGCATGCCAACAATGACACTCACACTTCTGGTCGCAAAGAGATACTGGGCTTCGAATTTGGAACTTTCTTTGGGCACTAAGATCTGAGAAAATAAAATGTGTGAGGAAGGATGCAAAAAAAAAAAATAAAAAAAAAAATAAATAAATAATTTTAACAGCAGTTTAGTCTGGCCTTTGACAGTATAGAAGAGTGGTAGAGAAAAACCCATTAATCATTCCTAACCAAAGGCACCTACAGCTCGGTCTTAATTAGTGTGTTTAATTATTTCAAGTTCGATTAATGCGAGTTTGATTAGTGCTTATTTTATTCCCCCCAAATCATGCAAAAAATTACATATACGTACAGCCTCTTCTCACTTAGCGACGTACTTATTTACCGACACCTCGGACTTACAATGGGCTCTCTGACCAGCATTCATACCTAATGTAAATTAGAGCTGATTTCCACTATTCTGTTTATTTCAATATACAGTACACTACTGTATAAACATTTAAAAATATACCAGAAATGTTATAAATGGGTCAAAGATGACATTAAAACAATATCAAAGATGGTTGACACAAACTCACTACCATTACAGTATGCTCCTCACTTAGCGATGAATTCGTTTAACGACGTGGTCTCAGGAACAGAACTCCGTCGTTAAGTGAGGAGAGGCTGTACAGTGGTACCTTGGGTTATGAGCTTAATTCATTCCAGAAGGCTGTTCAAGTGTCAATACCGAATGAATTTGTTCCCATAAGGAATAATGTAAATTTGATTAATCCGTTTCAGACCCCAAAAATACACTCATAAAAGCACTTATAAGAATACACTTACATAATTGTTCGAGTTGGGAGCTGTTCGTATGCCGAGGTACCACTGTACATGTAATTCGAATAGTGAAAATTCGAATAATGTGACCACTTCACAGGATTCATTATTTACACTAATCCAGACCTGGCTGTGCTAACAGAGGAACAATACAAGATCCTTCATGCTGAGAAAGTTGTTGCCTTCAGAGAATAAATGACCTAAAGATAAATATTTTTTAGTTTAAATGATAATTCATTTAGTTAGCAAATATTATAAGAGTGACATACAGAACATGATGAAAGGATGAACATGACTGTAGTGTACAAAGGATGAACATGACTGTAGTGCACAAAGGATGAACATGACTAGTGTACAAATGATGAACATGACTGCAGTGTACAAATGATGAACATGACTGTAGTGTACAAATGATGAACATGATTGCAGTGTACAAAGGATGAGCATGACTGCAGTGTGCAAAGGATGAACATGACTACAGTGTGCAAAGGATGAACATGACTACAGTGTGCAAAGGATGAACATGACTGCAGTGTACAAAGTATGAACATGACTGCAGTGTACAAAGCATGAACATGACTGCAGTGTACAAAGAATGAACATGACTGCAGTGTACAAAGAATGAACATGACTGCATATGTGTCTAATTTACCAATATATTTACTGTTGGAAGTCTGAAAAAATGAAGAAAGGTTATAATTGAAAACTGCTGTATTAGTGAAACACTGTAAAGTGAGGCCTTCCTGTATATGTCGGCCATCAATACTAACATCAGAATCCAAATACAGTGGTACCTCGAGTTACGAGCTTAATTCGTTCCAGACGGCTATTCAAGTGCTGATACCGAAGGAATTTTTTCCCATAAGAAATAATGAAAATTAGATTAATCCATTTCAGACACCCAAAAATACACTTACAAAAGCACCTACAAAAATACACTTACATAATTGTTCGAGTTGGGAGCTGCTCGTAAGTAGAGGTACCACTGTAAGTCATCACATCAACTAAGAAACACAATGAATAATGAGAAAAAGAACAAGATGGAGATCTAAGGTCTCAGATCTACATAACTTACTGTTGATGAAGAACAAGAAGGAGCAATGCCATGACTGGAACAATACACAAAAAAACCCGCACATAGAAAGAAACTGATGATGACGTTTTGGTCTGACTTGGACCATTAACTAGCCACACACTTACCGATGATGGGTGAGTCAGTTGCTCATCACTGATGGGGGATATCACCACGCACGATCCATGATCGGACATGTCGCTTTTCCTAAGTAAGGACGAGCATGATGAACAGTAACTTCTGTCGCTCACTGGTAACTTCTTCACTGCTTTCCAACTGAATGGAAAAGAAACGAGAGAACAATAAAACACATACAATATGCAAGCTATGCTGTATTCTCAAAAAACATTATATATTTTCTTAAGGTTTTTTCTTTGCACCAACTATCTTTTACGCATATAAAAAAGAATAATCTAAGATTATGATCTGATCAGCCCCTAAAGAAGAAAATCCATGGTATTTTACAGACTAGCTTAACTCTTCTGCTGGAATCTTAAGCGCTGCCTGCTAGTGACGATGTTACACATAGTACAATGTTATCTTCCTGTTTCACATGAATTATACTGTTATTACTAAGAGTACACATAACTTCCATCTACAAGAACTACAGTATGTTGTACAACTACAGTACGATGTACAACTGCAATACGTTGTCCAACTACAGTAGCATGTATAAACATAAATGCACAACATGATATTGAGCCCAAAAATGTATTCTTATTAGGCATATTAATGGCAGTAATATTTTGAGGAGTTGTTAGATGTTGATGATGAAATGGAGGCAGTGTTTTTTTGCACTGGGCTGGGAAGAACAACATCACATATGAATTAAAGGAGCCAGAGGAAAAATGTAGGGGAAGTGAATGAGGCAGTGGATATAATAAAAGTACACAATTTTTCAATATACACATAATTCTTATCTTGTTAAATTAGACACATATGCAACACTTGGGTATCTTTATTGAGGAAACGTTTCGCCACACAGTGGCTTCATCAGTCCAATACAAAGAAGAAAGTAGTAATAAAAGGAGGAGTTTGAGGTAATCAGTCCCTCGGCCTGGAGTCGATGTGTTCAGTCCATCAATCTTGAAGTAAATACAATATAAGGCAAATAGAAGTTGCTTATATACTGTAGACAGGTGAGATGAAGCAGGAGGAGGCGGGGTCATAGTGGTATCATCCACTAGTCGAAGTAAGTCCTTGTCCAAAGGTTTGGACAAATGTTGAAGAATCCCTTTGTATCAAGATCCCAAGAAGTTGCTGTGTCAGACAGGATGTAGATGAATGGTTCAGAGAACCATTCATCAATTCTTATCTTATTTCTCTCTTTCTCTCTTCCCTTGCATAAAGAAAAAGGGCAAGAGTGAGTGAAAGAATAATAGGGGAATAAACCTGATGAGTATACCAGGTCAGGTGAATGTTATAGTTATAACTGAATATGTCAGGATTAAGATAGAGAGCAGAAGAGGAACAAGGAAGATTTAGAAAGGATATGACATGTTTAGACCAAGCATTTATAAGGAATCATGTAAGTGAACAATACTTGCATAAGGGTAGGGAAATGTTTGTTGCATTAATAGATCTAGAAATGGCAAATGAAAACACTGGATAGAGGAGCAATGTGACAGATGATAGACTGTATGGAACAGATACAGAGCTAGGGGGTTTAAAACATTTAAAAGGCAATTGTGAGAGGTATGGGAACAAAATGAGTAGAGACAAGTGGTTTCATAGCTTGATGTGTTGTTGGAATGCCAGCCCAAGTAATATTTATGCAGGGATTCAGGAAAACTGACTAGTGGACATGAATCTCAGAAGTGGGAAGTACAGTGCCTGCACTCTGAGAGGAGTGATCATGTTACAGTCCAAAGGGTAATTTGAATTGTAATGTCTACGCACTTCTAGCAAGACAGCTGTTGAATGAATGATGTGAATTATATTTTTATGGGAGGTCACCATATTAGGGTGGGAGACAGCCTGTATGGTAAAGGGAAAAAAATGATAAAATACAAAGATAACCCGCACATAGAAGAAAGGTCATTAGTTTTTTTTCCTATGTGTGGGTTATTTGTGTATTTTTCCAGTCACATAAAGGAAATTGGAAAAAAAAACAAAATAATTCTTCTCTTATGAAAAATCTAAGGGTAAAACAACATCCAGTATTGGGCCCCTGCTTAGGTGAGATGGGACCTATACAGATGACAGCCATAAAATGAGTGAGATATTAAAGTCCCAATACGACTCAGTGTTCAGGGAGCCGTTGCCCAGACTAAGGGTCGACAATCTAAATGAATTCTTTATGACCGAGACTGAAATCTGGTCATCTCAAAAATCTCTGATATTATCCTAACTCACAAGACTTTGAAAAGGCAATAAATGACATGCCCATGTACTCTGCTCCAGGCCAGACTCATGGAACTCCGTGTTCATTAACAACTGCAAGAAGCCCCTGTCTCGTGCCTTCAGCCTTCTATTACCTGGAGAGAGTTCCAGGGGTCAACGCCCCCACGGCCCAGTTTGTGACCAGGCCTCATGGGCCACTCAAAACAATATGAAGTTCAATGAAGAGAAATTTCAATTATGTACTCAGATATGGAAAACTTGAGGAAATTAAAACTGCATCAGGGTATACAACAAATTCTAACCATAGAATAGAGCAAAAAAGTAATGTGAAGGACCTGGGAGTGATAATGTCAGAGGATCTCACCTTCAAAGATTACAACAATATATCTACCGCATCTGCTAGGAAAATGATAGGATGGATAATGAGAACCTTCAAAACTTGGGATGCCAAGCCCATGATGATTCTCATCAAATTGCTAGTTCTCTCTAGGCTGGAATACTGCTGTACACTAACTGCAATTTTGCCTTCAAGACAGGCAAAATTGCTGACCTGGAGAGTATACAAAGAACTTTCACGGCACACATAAGTATGATAAAGCACCTAAATTACTGGGAATGGTTGAAGTTCCTTGATTTGTATTCCCTGGAATGCAGGCAAGAGATATAAAAGATAATAAACACTTGGAAAATCCTAGAGGGATTAGTACCAAACTTGCACACGAAAATCACTCCTTATGAAAGCAAAAGACTCGACAAGACATGTAACATTCCCCCGATGAAAAGCAGGGGCGCCACGAGTACACTGAGAGACAACACAATAAGGTCAGGAGCCCAAGATTGTTCAACTGCCTCCCAGCATACATAAGGGGGATTACCAATAGACCCCTGGCTGTCTTCAAGAAGGCACTGGACAAGCATGTAAAGTCAGTTCCTGACCAGCCGGGCTGTGGTTCGTACATCAGTTCACATGTGGCCAGCAGTAACAGCCTGGTTGATCAGACCCTGATCCACCATGAGGCCTGGTCACAGACTGGGCCGCGGGGGTGTTGATCCCCGAAACCCTTTCCAGGTATACCTAACTGCCTTACATTTTAAACCTCTCCTGGTGTGACAAGATGGGAGCAGCTTCTGTAACCAGACGAGCCCAGAGTTCTCTTTTGCAGCTTGTGATCTTCCGGTCAGCCAAGTGAAAAAAGCCACAATCTCGACGGTCTCTGCAGGTCGAGCAGGAATAAAACTTCCGGCTGTGTCCATTACCCAGGAATCTCTCAAACAACACAGTGGGTCCTGAAACACACACGTAACGCTAATTTCAAACATGTATTTAGCAGGAATGTTATTTATTTTATAGTCCGCTGGAAGCACTTAACCCAAAGGGGTCACATAGTGCCTGGGGAATGGGCGGCATTTAGGTTTGATCCAAGGAAGATGAAAATTATCCCAATCCCTTGAATCAAGAGCTTCTTACTGGCAACAAGGCCCCTTTCCTTTTAAAAGGGGGGGTTTAAATTTTAAAAAAATTAAATTTAAAAATTAAATTTTTATTTAAAAAATGGGGGTATTTTTTTATTTTTAAAAGTTTTTTTAAAAGGGAAATTATGTGGTATGTATTTTTTAAAAGGAGTTTATGTAGGTTTAAAATGTATAAATGAATAAAAATTTTTAAAATTATTATTATTTAAAAATTTATATAATTTAAAAATTAAATTTAAAATTATATAAAATTAAATTATTTATATTTTAATATAAAGGTGGGCCGTTAGGAAAAATTTTCTTTTTGGGTTTTTAAAAAAAAATTTAATTTTCCCTTAAAAATTTTATGAAAATTTTTTTTTTTGAATTTTGGAAAACTTTAAAATTTTAAAAAAAATTTTTTAATTGTTTTTGTTTTTAAAATTTAAAAGGGGGAAACCGTATCAAAATTTTTTTGTTGGGTTAGGCAAATTTTGGTTTTTTTGGGGTTAAAAAGGGTTTTTAAAAAAGGTTTTAAAGTTTTTTGGTAAAAAATTTTAAAAATTTTTCTTTTAACATAAAAAAAAAAATTTTTTTTTTTTAAACTTAAGGGAAAATTTTAAAAAGGGGAATTAAAAATTTTAGTTTTTTTTTTGGGCCTTAAATTGAAATTTTTTCCCTTTAAAGGGAAAATTTAAAAGGGTTTATAAAATTATAAATATAATATATTTTACATATATTTATTTTAAATTATTATTATTTAATAATAATAATAAAAAAATAATTTTTTTTAAATTTTTTAAAATTTAAAATTTTTTTGGGGGTTTTAAAAATTTAAAAAAACCAAAAAAAGGGGGGGGGGGGGAAAGGGGGATGGCAGCCACCCCTTTGGGGGTTTAAGGGCCCCCTTATTCATCAATTTTTTGCTGGAAAATTTTTTTTAATTTTTAATTTTTAATTTTAAAAAAAATTTTAAAAAAAAAAAATAAATTTTAAAATTTTAACCAGGAAAATTTTTTAAAAAATTTTTTTTTTAAAACCCTTTTAAAAAATTATGAAATTTTTTTAATTTATCTAAATATAACAAATTGAAATGATGTAAAAAATTTTTAAAACAATATGGGTTGTTCTTAAGTTTAAAAAAATTTTTCAAAGAGTCTTCATGTTAATTTGGGTTTGGGTTTGGTTACATAATATTTTGAATTTTTTTTAAAAATTTTTTTTTTCCGAAAGGTTAAAACCTTTGATTTTCCCAATGTTCCAGTTCCCCCCCCCAAAATGTCCAAGAATTTTCCCCAAATTTTGGGTTTTTTGGGACTTAAAATAGGTTTGTTCTTTTCTTTTTCTTTTTGGGTTTAAAGGGAGGAAAATTTTAACCCGAGGGTTTTTTTAGCATTAAATTTTTAAAAATTAAAAAAATTTTAAATTAAATTTTTTTGGGGGTAATAGAAGGGGGGTTCTTGGGGGTTATTTTTTAAAAGGGGGAAAATTTTTTGTTACCCCTATCCCGGGTTTTTCCCTGGGTTTTGGGGTTTTTAAATTTTTTAAGGTTTTCCCCAAATAAAAATTTCCAATGAAAAAAAAAAAATTGAAAAAAGGTTGGGTTTTAGGTTTTAAAAAAATTTCCCTGGGTTTTTGGGAAATTTTTTTTTTGTTGGGGTTTTTAAAATTTTTAAGTTTTAAGGGGGTTTGGGGAATTTTTTTATTTTTGATGGGTAAAATTTTTTGGGGCTTATGTTTCATTTGGGGTTTTTGTTTAAAATTTTTAAATTATTTTTTGGTTTTAAAGGAAGCTTATTTGTATTGGGAATTTTTTGAACTGGAAAATTAAGGGGCCAGTATAATTTGGTTTTTTGGGGTGGAGAAGGAAAATTTTGGGAATCCAAACAAAAGGGTTTATTTTTTGTTTGGGTTTTTTATGTAAAGAAAAAGGGGATTTTCCCCAGGAACTACCTTGGGGGAAGGAAAAAAATTTTGTTTTTAAGGTTTTCTTTTGGGGAGGTTGTTCTGATTAAAAAGGAGTTTTAGGGGGGGGTTTCCAAAAGGGAATTTTGGGGCCCCTTTTTTAAAAATTTGGTTAAAAAATTCCCCCGGGAACTTCTTTCTTCTCAAGTTTTGGTATATTAACTCTAACATGGTGTTATAGCACGTTTTTTTTGTTGGTCCTGAATCCAAATTGACGGGGGTTTAGACATTGTGTGAGACGAGGGGGGAAAGATCTGTTTATAAATTTAAATTTTTTTGAAGATTTTAGAAAGCAGTGGTAAATTTGAGATTGGTCTGAAAAAATTTTGTCAGTTTGGTCACCTTTTGTGGATCGGGACCCTAGCTATTTTGAGAATTGATGGGAAGGTTGAAGATTAAAAGGATTTATTGAATAATGCTGCTAAAATTTTGGGGTGACAGACATGTGTAGTTTTTTTTACATAAAGGGGGTGTTTTTTATGTCTCCGCTTTTTTTTTTTTAAGGGGGGGTTTTGGAGTGAGTTTTCCCAAATTTAGTTGGTAGGAGCTAGGAATAGTGTATCTGGGTAGGTGTTGGGAGGTAGTCTTTTGGGGCGAGGTTCGAGGGGGGATCCTACTCCCCAGATTTTTTTTCCTATGGTGGAGAAGAAAACATTAATTTTTGTTTGCTGTCCGTTGGTGAGAGTGGGGGGTTTGTCTGTTTTTTAAAATTTTAGGTATTGTTCGTGGATATCTTTTTTTTTCCCCAGAATTGTAGATAGGGTTTTCCAGGTCTTTTCATATCCCCTTTTTTCGGTCTGGAGTCTGTTCTCATAATAAAATTTTTTTTGGCCCTTTCCCCTTTTCAGGCTAGAAAGGGGGTTGGGGTGAGTAGCTTTTGGGGTTGTTCTTTTATTAGCCCCCCTTTTATATTTTTTTTCATTTTGGGGTTTTTTTTATGGATTTAAGGATGGGGGTGTTACCCAAAAGGGGTTGTTAAGTCTCTTAGCTGTGATCTGTTTAGTTTTTTTCGGGCAAAGTCTGTTATAGAGGTTAGGGGGGTTTTTAAAAAAGTTCTTGATGCATTCATTAGTATCTGAATGTTTTTCCCCAAATTTATTGCCAGTCAATGTTCGCTTAGCTGATAAAAAATTATTAACAGCAGACTCATTATGTAGTCTGAAGGTAATTTTTTCAATTTTTTTGGGGGAAAAATGCCTAGGTTAGTTATGAAAAAAAGGGGGTAGTGGTCTGTGGTTTTTTTGATTATGCCGGGGTTTTAGAGGAGATATTGTGTTAGTCCAGATGTGGTCTAGTAACGAGGAATTATTATCGGAGATTTTGTGGGTTTTTGGGGTATTGTTGGTAGTAATAAGCAGTTGCTCATAGTGTTTGTGAATTGTTCCTGCGGGTCTTGGTCATGTAGGAGATTTATGTTGAAATCTCCTGTGAGCAGCAAAGGATCTTTGTTAAGGCGTGAATCGATTATCAGGTTTCCTAGTTTTTCACTAAAGTGGCGGATGTTTGACTGTGGTAATCTGTAGATGTGTGATAATTCTTACTGCGGCTTTTTGTTGGATTATTATTGGCTTTAGGTGGGTAATTGCTGTTGATCCCCATGCACAAATGGCATATGTGAGGTAGGGATAGATGAGTGAGTAGTATAGTGTGAGTAGGGCTGATTGTGATACATAATACCGTATCTTAGAGAGGATCCCCACAGTTTTGGACACTTTCTTTGTTATGTGTTGGATATGGGTGCTGAATTTCAGGCTGCTGTCAAGGTGAAGGCCCAGGAACTTGCCCTCGTTATGTCTAGCAATAGGTGTAGAGTTGATCTTAATGTTTAATTGTGGATCATCTGTTCTGTTGCCAAACATAATATAGAAGGTCTTATCAGTGTTGAGTGTAAGTTTATTGGCTGTCATCCATGTTGATATTTTTATTAATTCGTCGTTAACAATGGTATTAAGCGTGGCAAGGAGATGACATAAGTTGTGTCGTCAGCAAAGAGTATTGGTTTCAGGTGTTGTGATACATTGGGAAGATCATTGATGTATAAGAGGAAGAGCAGGGGACCAAGGACACTTCCCTGCGGTACGCCGGTGTCTAGTGGTAGTGTCGTGGAGGATGTGTCTTTAATAGTGACATACTGGTACCTATTAGTGAGGTAGGATTTGAGGTATGCTAGTGCATGACCTCTTATTCCATAGTGGTCAAGTTTGTGGAGTAGGATGCCGTGGTTTACTGTGTCAAAAGCTTTCCTTAAGTCAATAAAAAGTCCTAGTGGATATTCCTTATTTTCAAGTGCTGTGAAAAGCAGGTCTATCATTTTTACTATTGCATCTTTAGTGCTTTTATTTTTCCTGAAGCCAAATTGGCAGGGGTTGAGTATGCTTTGTGTTGTTATAAACGAGTATAATCTCTTGTGCACAAGTTTCTCTAATATTTTGGATAGCAATGGTAGATTTGATATAGGCCTATAGTTATTTACGTCTGTAGGGTCACCACCTTTGTGTATTGGTGTAACCCTTGCTGTTTTGAGTAGTATTGGGAAGGTGCTAGTTTCTAATGATTTGTTAAAAAGTAAAGAAATAGGATATGAAAGGACATGAGCAGCTCGTTTGTATATTAAGGGTGGAACTTGAGACAGATGTCCTGATTTATTTTTAAGTGACTTGATTATCATGGAGACTTCAGTGGGTTCTGTAGGTGCAAGATATAAGGAGGATGGGAAATTCCCATCCAGGTAATCACTTGCTCGGGCATTGGTATCTGGAATTTTACTGGCAAGATTTGATCCTATAGTTGAGAAGAAGTCATTTATCTTGTTTACTGTATCAATAGGCTGTAGTGGTGTTTCGTTTGGTTAGTTAGGGGAAGATTTGTTGCCCAATGCTGGGCGATGAAAGAAAAGGAACAAAAGTTCCTTTGTAAATAGATAAAAACTTGAAAGTTTCCGATTAGGTCCGGTGAACCCCCTTGCCAAGCCCCAGCAAAGCGGGACCCCCACACCCCCACCTGAGTACAGTAACCGGCTTCCCAACAAAGACCGTTAAATAATTATCCGAAGAGCGGAAAAAAATGGAGCTGGCTAAAAGTAAGCCGATGAACAGGTGCCCCTCCTGTAGAGTGCCCGGCGGGAAAAATAGATGAGGACAAGTGTCCCAGAGAGACGGGGAAATTTGTCACTGATACTCAGGCGAGAGACAGACGTCCACACCCGACGAAGGCTGGCGCAGAAGTGGGAGGTTTGTTCCACTAATCTACAACTCTGTTGCCAAACCAGACTTGGCGGTAAGTCTGCCAATGTTGATTCACTAGTGCACCACATTGCTTCACAACTTTGGCGGGCTTCCTTGTCATTGGCTGGTTAAAACCAGGGGGCCCCACTCATTATATCTTTAGCATCTGGTTCACTGGTCGGGAGGGAATACTTATATGGGTGTGTGACATGCGCCAAATAAAATGTAACATATTCTTAACATGCCACAGAACCTTACTTCTCTGACCACAACATCAAACCATCCAGGTCATCCTGTAACATTCTAGTCTCCTCTTCAGAGATTATTGACAACTTATTTAATGTCATCGGCAAACATACTCTTGTTACTATTTATTCTCTCATCTGTTATGTATACTGTGAACAACAAGGGTCCCAAACACTGACCCCTGTGTTACACCACGTGTAAAGGGTCCCATTCTGATTTCTCCCCATTAATGAAAATTCTCTGTTATCTATGGATCAGCCTCGATCCAGCAGATAATTCTTCTCCTATTCCATGTGCCGCTACTTTCTTAATTGGTCTCTTGTGTGGAATTTTACTGTTCTAATGAGTATGTAACCTATATTCGAGCATTTAACTTTACCCCATTGGCTCCTCCTAACACTGAACCATCTTGAAAGGTTTAGTGATGAGCCCCATCATCAAATCAACGACTCGGTTCAGCCAATTAAATTCGAAGTCTTACAGTGCACACAAGTATGTTACCATCACTTTGTCATTGGAATTCCTGCATAGAGCTGAGTTGTGAAAGTTGTCTGTCTTTGGCTGCTTAGCCTAGATAACATGTAAGGCGTGCACTAAACACTACCCTTTGTATATAGTGTACATAGGTGTAAATATCACTTTGTTATACTTGGTGAAGGAAAAGACAAAAGTCTTATATAATCACAATTACTTGGTGAAGGAAAAGATAAAAGTTTGGAATTAATCTAGCTGATTTTTGAAGAAATACAATTTCAATACATCTTCTACTGTGTTTCTTTGCTCCAAGCTTCCTTTACACTCAGGTTAACAGGCCATTGAACCTGAGGTTGTAATATTTACCAAAGGTCTTAATGAAGTCTGTATACACAATATCATATCATATATTCTTTTCCTTGGTCTCCTACCTGAAATATTTTTGTGAAAAAGGTTAGTAAATCCACCAGACAAGAATGCCACTAAGTAAAACCGTGCTGAGATTCGCTGATCAAATAATATCTTTCAAGTTTGCTTCGAGTTGCATCACCAATTATTGATTCCATCAACTTTTCCACAATTGAGGTTAGGCTGATTGACCTATAATCTGAAGCCTTGTTAATGACATGACATTCGTCATCTTACATTTATCCGGTACGATGACCATGTACAGAAGCAAGTAAATTTACTTACATGATTCATTACCTTGTAACTAGTGAATTAATTACCATTGTACCTTGTTCAGCTATCAAAACTTTGGGGCCCAGTTTCTGGACCCTATATATACCTCTGTAATCTGCAAATACCTTTGTAACTTGTCATGATTGTGACCATCTGAGTTCATTACCTTTGTAACTTGCTCAGCTATCAAACTTTGAGGTCCAGTCCCTGGACCCATTATGTACCTCTGTAATCTTTTGACTACCGCCCACAGGATGGCTATGGGGTGCATAATAAAGATATCAAACAACAACGATGTCCGGTTGCGCTGATCTACTGATGAGAATAACTAGTGGTACGTTATTTTCCTCCTAATATTCCATTAGAATCCTTGAAAACAGTTCATCAAGGCCCAGTGACTTGTTGGGCTTCAATCTGTCTAGTTGTTTGAGGACCATGTCACTGCTTACTTTGATATTAAATAATTTATTTTCGTCCTGCTCAGTATAATTAATATTTCCCCAAATCAGAAAGGTAACAAAAATTATAAAGGAAAGAGGAAAGTGGACCACATAGTCGGAAACTTGACTGAAATCCACCGCACACTAGCGGCTTTCTTCTCTGCTGTGGGGTCCACATTTCGTATCCTGCTGTGGATACGTACGTTGGACTGCGTGCGGCCAGCAGTAACAGCCTGGTTGATCAGGCCATGATCCACCATTAGGCCTGGTCACAGACCGGGCCGCGGGGCGTTGACCCCCGGAGCTCTCTCCAGACCTCTCCAGGTATTGTATATGCACACGCTTATCAAGGTTGATGACCGGCTTTCTATAAAAACCGCAGAATATGTTAGCCACCCAGGATAACCCAAGAAAGGCAGTGCGTCATCGAGGGACTGTCTGTCTTATTTCCACTGGGGTCCTCAATCTTGTCCCCCAGGATGCGACCCATACCAGTCGTCTAACACCCAGGTACCTACTTGCTAGCTTTAGCCACCAAGTCCCGTGGCCTGGTGGCTAAAGCTCTCTTCACACGGCGAGTGTCCAGGTTCGATTCCCAGCGAGGGTAGAAACATTGGGAGTGTTTCTTTACACCGGTTGTCTATGTTCCCCATCAGTAAAATGGGTACCTGGGTGTTAGTCGACTGGTGTGGGTCGCATCCTGGGACAAAACTGATTTAATTTGCTCGAAATGCTCCGCATAACAAGGGGCTTTCTATATAGTAGTATATCATTGATGTCAGCTAGGCTTGTATATGTACTTGTAGAAATAAAGATATTATTATTATAAGGAAACACGTCAAATATTTCTACCCTTGCCTGGAATCGAACCCGGACACTCAGCGTGTGAAGCAAGAGCTTTGCTATCCAGGCCAGATTTAGATCTTCTCAAGGCCGGGATAACGCCAAGGGGCTAACAAGGGGCTAAAACCCTCCAAAAATTGATCAGCACTCCAAATATAAATAATGAAAAAAAAAAGGTTATTTTAAGACAAGTCCCAATAGATTCCCTTATCCAACTCTTACTTCCTATATGAAATATTTCTTAATGGTTAATCGTTGTGTCAATGTAATTTATTTCTGCTTTATAGTTATATATAAGTGATCAACCAGTCAAATGTCAATCCATCAACAAAATACAGTACAAAAACTGTTAAAATATAGATAAGTTTATGCTTTAATGATTATGTCATAGAAAATGTAACTATATTAAGGGGTACCTACAACATTTCTTCATGTAGTATTATATACACTGAGAAGTGATTATTCAAGAAAGAAGGAGACTAAGATGAAGAGGATGAGAAAGAATAAGAGAAGGATAACCCAACAAAGTCAAGTAGAGTGATTTATTTCATGTGGGGAAAAATAGTTTTTTTTTTTTTGGTAGGCCCTCCCCAGGATGAGACCCTCAACAGTGGTCTAGGTAAGTAAGTTTATTCAGGTATACACAAATACAGTTACATAGATTATCATACATAGCAGCATATGTGTAAATAACCTAGAATAACCCATAAAAGTCAGACAAAGTGGCTTTAGCCCCTTGGCAAAAGCTCTCGCTTCAAACGGCGAGGGTCCGGGTTCAATTCCCGGCGAGGGTAGAAACAGTGGGCGTGTTTCTTTACACCAGTTGTCTATGTTCCCAACAGTATAATGTGTACCTGGGTATTAGTGGACTGGTGTGGGTCGCATCCTGGGACAAGGGCCTAATTTGCCCGAAATGAGCATAACAAGCGGCTTTCTATATAGTAGTATGTCACTGATGTCAGCTATGGTCTGTATACCTTGTATATGTACCTGTAGTAAATAAAGATATAAAATCTTCTGTGTCCTTTGTCTGCTGGCTCAAGTGGTAGCGTCTTGGGCTCACATCTGAAGAGCCAGGGTTCGAACGCACTGAAAGTGTGTGTGTGTGTGTGTGTGAATTATTTATATGTATCTACAGGGAGACTGTGAGAAAAATCCCTACCCTTCTCTCCCTCCCGACAGTTCCTCCCTTCCCCAGTCTCTTCCTTCCTCTGTCCCTCTCTTCCCGTGTCCCACCCCCCAGTAGTCCCACACATCTCCCAGTAGTCCCACACATCCCCCAGTAGTCCCACACATCTCCCAGTAGTCCCACACATCCCCCAGTAGTCCCACACATCCCCAGTAGTCCCACAGAGGGGCCTGGGAGACAAGATTTACAGCAGCTCTCAACTCATCTGTTTACAACTCATTTACTGGCTTTTACCCGGCGCCTCGCCTCCTTGCTCACCCCTAATGAGCAGTCCAACTAATCTCACCTTAAAATGACACTAATCATTTGAGACGCATTAGCCAAAGGCCTCAGAGTGATTAGGCAATCGTAATGAATAGCTTTCGCCACATGAGTTAGAAAATGACTCATAGAAAGTGAGTTAGAAAGTTAGTAGTTAGAAAGTAACAATGAGCAAAGGTTTTGTTAGTTTAATGTCTATATTATGTGCAATATACCCATGGTGTCGGTGAGTCACAGCATACCCATGGTGTGGGTGATAGTCACAATATTACAGAGGCCCATAATAGGTCCAGGGACTGTAAATCAACACCACAGAAACACATAATGGGTCTAGGGACTGTACCTCAACGTCACAGAGGTACATAATGGGTCCAGGGACTGTACCTCAACATCACAGAAGTACATAATGGGTCCAGGAGCTTTACCAAAGTTTTGACAGCTGAACAAGTTACAAATATAATGAACTATTTACATGTTTATACCTGGTGACAATAGCAATGAGTTAATTACACAGAGATGAATTTAGTCACAAATACATTATAGTGTCGCTTATATGTGATTCTCAGTTACTTATATTACCTTATATTTTAGTAATGTATGCTCAGTAATAACCCACCTGGGGACAGCAACTCAAAAGATTAATTAATCTGTATATTTCGACCCTTTCTGGGACCCTCTTCAGCAGACCCCAGAAGGGGGTCGAAATATACAAATCAATCAATTGTCTGAGTTTTTGTCAAGTTTTCATTACACTTTAGTTATGCTTTGGCAAGGTATTGTTGAATTTAAACAATTGTAAGTAGATTAGTACCAAACTTGCACACGAAAATCACTCCCTATGAAAGCAAATGACTCGGCAGACGATGCAACATCCCCCCAATGATAAGAGCAAACACAATAAGTGTCAGGGGCCCAAGACTGTTCACCTGCCTTCCAGCATACATAAGGGGGATTACCAACAGACCCCTAGCTGTCTTCAAGAAGGCGCTGGACAAGCACCTAAAGTCAGTACCTGACCAGCCGGGCTGTGGTTCGTACGTCGGTTAACGTGCGGCCAGCAGTAACAGCCTGGTTGATCAGACCCTGATCAACCAGGTAATATACCACTATGGATAATATACCTTGATATTTCTTGAACTTGCCTCTGAATTCATTAAGTTTAAATATTTTTTTTTAATCTAGAATAAAACTACAAAGGCACAAATGTGAGCAAGAATGAAGGTACCTATTTACTGTTAGTGAAGAGGGGTGGCAATAAGGAGACTAACACCCTGGTACCTATTTACTGTTAGTGAAGAGGGGTGGCAATAAGGAGACTAACACCCTGGTACCTATTTACTGTTAGTGAAGAGGGGTGGCAATAAGGAGACTAACACCCTGGTACCTATTTACTGTTAGTAAAGAGGGGCGGCAATAAGGAGACTAACACCCTGGTACCTATTTACTGTTAGTGAAGAGGGGCGGCAATAAGGAGACTAACACCCTGGTACCTATTTACTGTTAGTGAAGAGGGGCGGCAATAAGGAGACTAACACCCTGGTACATATTTACTGTTAGTGAAGAGGGGCGGCAATAAGGAGACTAACAAGCTGGTACCAATTTACTGTTAGTGAAGAGGGGTGGCAATAAGGAGACTAACACCCTGGTACCTATTTACTGTTAGTGAAGAGGGGTGGCAATAAGGAGACTAACACCCTGGTACCTATTTACTGTTAGTGAAGAGGGGCGTCAATAAGGAGACTAACACCCTGGTACCTATTTTCTGCCAGGGAGTCGAGTCTGGAGCCTTTCTGTTATGTAACATCACTGTGACGTGTGGAACAAATCTGGAACGAGTGGAACAAAACTGGAACGAGTGGAACAAAACTGGAACGAGTGGAACAAAACTGGAACGAGTGGAACAAAACTGGAACGAGTGGAACAAAACTGGAACGAGTGGAACAAAACTGGAACGAGTTGAACAAAACTGGAACGAGTGGAACAAAACTGGAACGAGTGGAACAAAACTGGGACGAGTGGAACAAAACTGGGAAGAGTGGAACAAAACTGGAACGAGTGGAACAAAACTGGAGCGAGTGGAACAAAACTGGAACGAGTGGAACAAAACTGGAACGAGTGGCACAAAACTGGAACGATTGGAACAAAACTGGAGCGAGTGGAACAAAACTGGAACGAGTGGAACAAAACTGGAACGAGTGGAACAAAACTGGAACGAGTGGAACAAAACTGGAACGAATGGAACAAAACTGGAACGAGTGGAACAAAACTGGAACGAGTGGAACAAAACTGGGACGAGTGGAACAAAACTGGGACGAGTGGAACAAATGGGAAGGATGAAAATAAAAGAACAGAGAGATAGAACTGTGGCGGTGTTATTGTTGTTCTTATGTTGCTCTTGTTGTTGTTACTGTTGTTGGCATCGTTGTTGTTGTTGTTGCAGTTGTTGTTGTTGTTGTTGCAGTTGTTGTTGTGTATGTGGTTGTTGCTATTGCTGTTATTATTGTTATTGTTGTTGGTGATGGAGGTGGTAACGGTGGTCAGGTTGAAGTAGGTCAGGAAATATGGTGTACGAGGCAGGGTGGGCAGAGTGGGTCGTCAGGGGACCCACTCTGCCAACAATAAACACACAAACACCCCTGACAGAACTCATAATCAATTCATATCAAACTTGAAGCACAATAGTGACATCAGCCAGTGACATCAGCCAGTGACATCAGCCAGTGACATCAGCCAGTGACATCAGCCAGTGACATCAGTCAGTGACATCAGCCAGTGACATCAGCCAGTGACATCAGCCAGTGACATCAGTCAGTGACATCAGCCAGTGACATCAGCCAGTGACATCAGCCAGTGACATCAGTCAGTGACATCAGCCAGTGACATCAGCCAGTGACATCAGCCAGTGACATCAGCCAGTGACATCAGCCAGTGACATCAGCCAGTGACATCAGCCAGTGACATCAGCCAGTGACATCAGCCAGTGACATCCTCCACTCACACACACACACACACACACACACACACACACTGGAGGACAGAAGGGTCAGAGGAGACATGATAACGACATACAAAATACTGCGGGGAATTAACAAGGTAGACAGTGACAGGATGTTCCAGAGAGGGAACACAGAAACAAGGGGACACAACTGGAAGCTGAAGACTCAGATGAGTCAAAGGGATGTTAGGAAGCATTTCTTCAGCCACAGAGTAGTCAGGAAGTGGAATAGTCTAGAGAAAGATATAGTGGAGGCAGGAACCATACATAGTTTTAAGACGAGGTATGATAAAGCTCATGGAGCAGGGAGAGCAGAGACCCAGTAGCGGACAGCGAAGAGGCGGGGCCAGGAGCTGAGTCTCGACCCCTGCAACCACAATTAGGTGAGTACAATTAGGTGAGTACACACACACACACACAAACACACTACAAAGAGACCTGGACAGGCTGCAAGCCTGGTCCAGTAACTGGCTCCTTGAATTTAACCCTGCCAAATGTAAAGTCATGAATATCGGGGAAGGGCAAAGAAGACCGCAGACAGAGTATAGTCTAGGTGGCCAAAGACTGCAAACCTCACTCAAAGAAAAAGATCTTGGGGTGAGTATAATACCGAGCACATCTCCTGAGGCGCACATCAATCAGATAACTGCTGCAGCATACGGGTGGCTGGCAAACCTAAGAATAGCGTTCCAATACCTCACCAAGGAATCATTCAAGACTCTGTATACCATATACGTCAGGCCCATACTGGAGTATGCAGCACCAGTTTGGAACCCACACCTGGTCAAGCACGTCAAGGAATTAGAGAAAGTGCAAAGGTTTGCAACAAGACTAGTCCCAGAGCTAAGGGGATTGTCCTACGAAGAAAGGTTAAGGAGATCGGCCTGACGACACTAGAGGACAGGAGGGTTAGGGAGACATGATAACCACATATAAAATACTGCGAGGAATAGATAAGGTGGACAGAGACAAGATGTTCCAGAGATGGGACACAGAAACAAGGGGTCACAATTGGAAGTTGAAGACTCCTATGAGTCAAAGGGATGTTAGGAAGTATTTCTTCAGTCATAGAGTTGTCAGGAAGTGGAATAGCTTAGAAAGCGACATAGTGGAGGCAGGAACCATACATAGTTTTAAGACTAGGTTTGATAAAGCTCATGGAGCAGGGAGAGAGAGGACCTAGTAGCAATCAGTGAAGAGGCGGGGCCAGGAGCTATGACTCGACCCCTGCAACCACAAATAAGTGAGTACAAATAGGTGAGTACACACACACACACACACACACACACACATACATACAACAGGCCTAGTGTCAAATCGACATGTGCCTAGGACAAAATGGTAACTAACTAACACGCACTTGGTCAAACACGTCAACAAATTAGAGAAAGTGCAAAGGTTTGCAACAAGACTAGTCCCGGAGTTAAGGGGCATGTCCTACGAGGAGAGGTTAAGGGAACACAACAACAAGGTGACACAGCAACAAGGGGACATAACAACAAGGGGACACAGCAAAAAGGTGACACAGCAACAAGGGGGCAAAGCAACAAGGTGACACAGCAACAAGGGGACATAACAACAAGGGGACACAGCAACAAGGGGACACAGCAACAAGGTGACACAGCAACAAGGGGACACAACAACAAGGGGACACAACAACAAGGTGACACAGCAACAAGGTGACACAGCAACAAGGGGACATAACAACAAGGGGACACAGCAACAAGGGGACACAGCAAAAAGGTGACACAGCAACAAGGGGGCACAGCAACAAGGTGACACAGCAACAAGGGGACATAACAACAAAGGGACACAGCAACAAGGGGACACAGCAACAAGGGGACACAACAACAAAGGGACACAACAACAAGGTGACACAGCAACAAGGTGACACAGCAACAAGGTGACACAGCAACAAAGGGACATAACACCAAGGGGACACAGCAACAAGGGGACACAGCAAAAAGGTGACACAGCAACAAGGGGGCACAGCAACAAGGTGACACAGCAACAAGGGGACATAACAACAAGGGGACACAGCAACAAGGGGACACAGCAAAAAGGTGACACAGCAACAAGGGGGCACAGCAACAAGGTGACACAGCAACAAGGGGACATAACAACAAGGGGACACAGCAACAAGGGGACACAGCAAAAGGTGACACAGCAACAAGGGCACAGCAACAAGGTGACACAGCAACAAGGGGACATAACAACAAGGGGACACAGCAACAAGGGGACACAGCAACAAGGGGACACAACAACAAGGGGACACAGCAACAAGGGGACACAACAACAAGGTGACACAGCAACAAGGGGACATAACAACAAGAGGACACAGCAACAAGGGGACACAGCAACAAGGGGACACAACAACAAGGTGACACAGCAACAAGGGGACATAACAACAAGGGGACACAGCAACAAGGGGACACAGCAAAAAGGTGACACAGCAACAAGGGGGCACAACAACAAGGTGACACAGCAACAAGGGGACATAACAACAAGGGGACACAGCAACAAGGGGACACAGCAAAAAGGTGACACAGCAACAAGGGGACACAGCAACAAGGGGACACAGCAAAAAGGTGACACAGCAACAAGGGGACACAACTGGAAGTTGAAGACTCAGATGAGTCACAGAGATGTTAAGAAGTATTTCTTTGTCAGGAAGTGGAACAATCTGGAGAGTGATGTAGTGGAGGCAGGAACCATACATAGCTTTAAAAAGAGGTATGATAAAGCTCATGGAGCAGAGAGAGAGTAGATCTAGTAGCAACCAGTGAAGAAGAGGAGCCAGGAGCTGTAACTTGACCCCTGCAACCTCAAGTAGGTGAGTATACACACACACAAAAAAAAAACAGAGATATATAAACGGCAATAATTGTGTTTGAAGGAAGAATGTCAGTAAATGTGGGAAATACAAGGTATTGTGAGGAGAGGCAACAACAGAGGCTGGACTAAATGAAAACGTAGAAATGTATTTATACATGACCAGTGTGGCCATGTGTACTGTGAGAGCTAGGCCTATTGTCACTCACACACACACACACACACACACACACACACACACACACACACACACACACGGAGGGCCCGGGTTCAATTCCCGGCGGGGCCGAAACATTTCGAAGTGTTTCGTTACACACACACACACACACACACACACACATACATACAACAGGCCTAGTGTCTAATCGACATGTGCCTAGGACAAAATGGTAACTAACACACAGGAGCTGAGTCTCGACCCCTGCAACCACAATTAGGTGAGTACACACACACACGAAACTTGATTGGCAAAGAGATTTGCAATATAGGAAAATGTTGCTATAATAATAATAATAATAATAATAATAATAATAATAATACTAATAATAATAATAATAATAATAATAATAACATAATAGTACTACTACCACTACTACTACTACTAATTATTATTATTATTATTATTAATATTATTATTATTATTATAGGTATGTGTATGAGAAGAGACAAGGGCTGGGGTGGATAGAGTATGAGGAGGGGAACAGAGGGAATGAAGGGATGGGAGGGGGAGGGAGGCTGGGGGGAAGGGAGGATAGGGACCAAGCGTGTTTATTATGCATTGAAACTTCAGTGGCTGGGGGTGGTGGTAGTAGTGGTGGTAGTGGTGGTAGTGGTGGTAGTAGTGATGGTGATGAGCCTGCCTCCTGGATGTTCTTATCTCAGACGTGAGTTGATGCATTTTATGATGCTTCTTTCCCACTAACCCCCTCCTCTCTCCTCCCTCTTCCCTACCTCCTCCCCTTCCCCTACCTCCTCCCTCTTCCCCCTACCTCCTCCCTCTTCCCCCTACCTCCTCCCTCTTCCCCTACCTCCTCCCTCTTCCCCTACCTCCCTCTTCCCTACCTCCTCCTCTCCCCTACCTCCTCCCTCTTCCCCCTACCTCCTCCCTCTTCCCCTACCTCCTCCCTCTTCCCCTACCTCCTCCCTCTTCCCCTACCTCCTCCCTCTTTTCCAGGTTCCGCCTCTTCACCTGTCACTTAGTTATTTTCGCCCCTTTTCCTCTCTCTCTCTCTCTCTCTCTCTCTCTCTCTCTCTCTCTCTCTCTCTCTCTCTCTCTCTCTCTCTCTCTCTCTCCTCTTCTCTCTCTCCTCTTCTAGCATTCTTTTTCTTCCCTACAGCATCTCCAATCCCTGTTCTCCTCTCCTATATACACTGGCAGTCTCTCATCTTCGTGTGTTAGTGTGACTAGTCAATGGTCCAGGTGGGCGAAACCTAGTCAATAAATGCTCGTATTATATTGCATTTGTGTTTATTTTTCCATCGTGTCGGAATTTTATACTTATTTTTTTATCTCCAAAAGAATCAAAAGTGTAACAGCAAACAAAATTAAAATCGAAAAGGAACAGAGGACCAGAGCTTTTCACTGGTGCATTGAAAAGCTGTGTTCCTCAAGGCACAGTACTCGCCCCTCTTCTGTTCCTCATTACACATATAACCCACGCATACGAGAGAGAAACATACCACGACGTTTTGGTCTGACTTGGACCATTTACAAGTCACACTAACACACGAAGGTGAGGGAGCCAGTATATATAGGACAGGAGGACGGGACAAAGAGAGGAAGAAGGAAGTGAAGAAGTAGTGGTAGAGGTAATGCTGGTAGTAGTAGTAGTGGTAGTAGTAAGTAGGGGGGAACAACACTGGCCTGTTTCTCATTCTTATATCAGACATAAGCACCGTAATATCCTTTGCAGATGACACCAGAAGCTCAGTGAAAATGGCGTCCGTCGAGGTCACAGCGAACCTTCAAGCAGATATTAATCAAGTCTTGCAGTGTGGTGCTCAACGAAGACAAATTTCAGTCATTTACTCTACGGAAAAATTGAAGAATTCAAGAGCGAAACGACGTACGAGAGAAACTCTTTCATCCTGGTGTGGGATCAGGCCGCGGGGGGCGCTGACCCCCCTGTAGCGACTACAGGTGAAAAAAATGGACACGTATAAAATTTTGGAATCTAGATTGAGGAAACTTTTAGCCAGCCAGTGGCTTCGTCAATCCAATACAGAGAAGAAGCCACTGACGGGCGAAACGTTTCCTCAGTCAAGATTCCCAACTGTTGCACAAGAGTGTAATTCTTCGACTTGATAGTTTTGAAAACCATTTACATCACAACTACAGGAGACCTACAAGCAGCTCCTTCCTGCTGACTCCTCCACCAGGCCTCACCCCTTACCCTCATCCCTTACCCTCATCCCTTACCCTCACCCCTTACCCTCACCCCTTACCCCTTTCCCCTTTCCCCTTAAGGGAATCTAAAACATGACGGATGAAATCATACAAAGGGCGAAACGATCACTGTTTTCATTTGGTCAACATAAACCATCTAGCTTTTAACTTTGTGTTCATTTGCTTGCTAAATCAAACCATCTAGCTTCTATGTGTGTGTTGATGTACATGTCACTTTTCCCCATTAAGATCTGTACTCACCCATGGGGATTATGGGTGAGATGTGGTTGGTGAGACGGTTTAACAAGCTTGTGTCTACCCCTGTGGTAATAGGTAAGTGGCATCGAGTAAACCAGTGGTTTAATAAACAGTCCAAGAAGGTAAAACACGAGAAGAACAGAAGGGTTTGACTAGACGGTGAATAAAATCAATGTCAGAGAACATGGGAAGAGAAGAATCATCAGAAATTAAAACTGGTAAGAACAAAGCATACACAACATAAACACAACTCAAACTACAACATAAACACAACTCAAACTACAACATAAACACAACTCAAACTACAACATAAACACAACTCAAACTACTCTAAAGTCACATCAAAGAAGAAGAACATAACAGATATTAATTCCCAGAGATCGGAGTATTTGACTATGTGACAACGCTGACGTCTGGAGAAACATATTTGGAATATGGTATATAAGGGCAGATGCAACCAATATAGTTTCTGTAAAGGTTAGAAGAAAGATAGACAGGAATAGAGGACCATACATAGCCATGGTCTCTAATATGACAGCAAAGAGTGATGTGTCAGCAAGACAAACATTTCTCTGCTTCTCTCTATGTCTGTCAGGGAAAAAGAATGGCTCAAAGTATTGTATTTTGCTGCCGAAGTGGATAGTTTATTGTGTACCCCATATATATCCTGTAGATGGTAGTATAAAAGCATATATATACATGTATATATATATATATATATATATATATATATATATATATATATATATATATATATATATAGAAACTGTCTTTTATGTGTCCGATTCCTCGTCTTCTTGTCTCCTTTCTAAACATTTCCTTCTTTTCTTTCTGCCCTACATTTCTCTCTGTCTCCCTCCACCACACCGTCCATATTTATCCTTCGTTCTTCCATCTCTTTCTTCTGCACACTTCCTTCCCTGGCAGCGTCCCACATGTGCCTCCATCACCACCTCACCCTCCATCAGGCACAGCTGGAGGGAGGGATGGAGGGACGTAGAAAGAATGGAAAGTAATGAGGTAGGGAAGAAGAGAGGGAGGGACGTAGAAAGGAAGAATGGGAAGCAGTGAAGGAGGGATACAGGTATACATAAATACAGTTACCATACATAGTAACATATGTAAGACAAGCCGCGGAGGATGGAAATCTTCAGCACAAGATCTCTCACACGTCTAAGTGCGTCGTCGGGAGCTATGCCATGTTTCAAGAGTAGCAACAGGAGGAATGAGGGGAATTTTTCTGAGAGTGAGGCAGCGTCGTGACGCCAGCCAGTTCCTCTCAGATAAGAAGAAAGGAATAGAAGCAGGGACAAAGGACAGAGAGAGAGAGAGAGAGAGAGAGAGAGAGAGAGAGAGAGAGAGAGAGAGAGAGAGAGAGAAAGAGAGAGAGAGAGGGGGAAGTATCCTATCAAACTCCTTCGCTTCCTCTCGTTATCCCAACTTTTAGGTGAGTTTGTCCTGCCTCTGGTGAAGACGGGCTGCCAGGGGTGACTGAGCTTCACAAAAATAACCCTTCTTTGAATTCCTCTCGCTTTCCCATACTCGACTCTTCCTCAGAAGTTCAAATTAACCGGAGTATCGAGCCCAAATACCTAGCTTCCCCCTCTCCGTGCCCCCCTGCCTTTCCCATGATCTATTGACCGTCGATAGATTGGATAGACTGGTGGTTTCGAGGGCTGTTGAAGATGCGGGAAAAAAGGGATGTACTGTTCCAAATAAATGGACCCAATTTTAAATAAGTTTTTACCGAAATTGGGTCCAAAATTTGAAACACCCGGTATATACGAGGTGTTGATGGAGTGTTTTAAATTGTTTTTTAGTGTATAAGGAGGAGGAGGAGGAGGAAGAAGAAGAGGAGGAGGAGAAAGAGGAAGAGAAGGGAGTACTATACCCTACCTATCCTCATGTCTTCACCTCCTCGACATTCTCTCCGCGCTCCCCCTCCCTATCCTCCGTCAGCCCATCCCTCACTTCCCCTGCCTCTCTTTCCCCTCCCCTCATCCCCCGCCTTCTCTCCCCCTCTCCTCCTCCCCCTCCCTTGAGCTGGAAGTTGCTAAGTGTCTCTTTCTCACTTCAAGAAAGTTAATGCGGCGACAGACGCAGAGGCGACCAGGACAAATTGGTTCTTTGTCCGGCACCCCGAGGTTATGTCCAGGCTCCTGGTGGTTGTGTCCAGGCTTCTGGTGGATGTGTCCAGGCTCCTGGTGATTGTGTCCAGGCTCCTGGTAGTTGTGTCGAGGCACATGGTGGATGTGTCCAGGCTCCTGGTGGTTATGTCCAGGCTCCTGGTGGTTGCGTCCACGCTACTGGTGGTTATGTCCAGACTCCACCACCACTACTAACACCACCACCACAACTAGCACCACCACCACTACCAACCACCACTACTAACACCACCACTACTAACACCAACACCACCACAATCATCAGCACCACTACTAACACCACCACCACTACTAACACCACCACCACTACTAACACCACCACCACCACCACCACCACATCACCACCACCACTACTAACACCACCACCACCATCACCACCACCACTACTAACACCAACACCACCACCATCACCACCACCACTACTAACACCACCACCACTTACAAAGAGCCTACAATAGGTCATACAATAAACCACTAATAAGCCAGGCGAAGATAATACACTGATAAAAAACAAAACATACGCAATAGTAGTATAACGTATATCCCACTACCGGAAGGTATATATACAATGTATACAACAATGTTGTAAGATTTGATATAATGTGAGCCAGCTAGAGGCTCGAGAGGGTCTGCTAGTTTGAGTGGTTTGCTAAAAGTGAGGTAGCCTTCCCCAGGCCGTCCACCACCCTCTCTCTGAATCATCAGACCGCCCCAGCACCTAGCTAGCCACTCCCATTCTCCTAGGACGGCCGACCACATCCTAGCAGGCAGTGAACTATCCGGCTCTGTGACTGGCTAAGACGACGCCCGGAAGAACAGTCTGACACTGACGTGAGTCGTAGACTACAGATGAAATCACCACAACTACCACCATTACCAACCACCATCACCACCACCACTATCACCATTATAGCCTACACCCCTTGTCCCATCGTATTTAAATTGGTTAATTGAATTCAAAAGAGATTTAGGGGTGCGTCACTAAGCAGTGTAACATTTATATATATATATATATATATATATATATATATATATATATATATATATATATATATATATATATATATATATATATATATATATATATATATATATATATATATATATATATAAGAAGCTAATGTTTTGATAATTTAAATTTTTTCCGCTCGTGCCCTGCAAAATTGTGAATATTTCTCGATATTTCCCCACCATCCACAATTTTCATTTCAAGGAATGATCAGGTGGGGTAGAAAAGCCGCCATATTTCCCGGCAGCACCATTCAACTCTGGCCTGGCCTCACCGTCCACCAGTCAACACGCATAAACCAATTTTCAATTTCAATTCGCAATTCAGAGGAGCCTTTGACGGGCGAGGCGAGGTCCTTGGCGACCCTGACGTCGAGTTACCAGAGAATGTCAGGGCGTTGAAAGAAATGTTGAGAGAGAGAGAGAGAGAGAGAGAGAGAGAGAGAGAGAGAGAGAGAGAGAGAGAGAGAGAGAGAGAGAGAGAGAGAGAAGACAGACAGACAGAGTGAGAGAAACAGACAGACAGATAGACTGACAGACAGAGACAGACAGATAGACAGAGACAAAGAGACAGGGACACTGACAACACCAACCATCTCCCCCACTATATTCTAAATTATACAAATATTTCCCCTCTCTCTTGCCTATTGGTATATAATTCCCAGCGATGATAGGTCATTGATAGTGTCTTCTATAATGCTAAATCTTCCTTATTGAAATATGATAAAAATGTGCGTATTTAATTGCGTCTATACACTTGTGTAGTTTAATAACTCAACATTTACCTAAGTTTACCATTAAATATTTTCTGACTTAACATTATTATTATTATTATTATTATTATTATTATTATTATTATTATTATATAGTAGTAGTAGTAGTAGTAGTAGTATTGTTACTATAATAATAAGTATTATTATTATTATTATTATTATTATTATTATTATTATTATTAAACAGGTATAGTCCTGTTTTCTCTCGAAAATTTATATTGATGTCTGTTGTGTGTGTATGTGTGTGTGTATGTGTGTGTGTGTGTGTGTGTGTGTGTATGTGTGTGTGTGTGTGTGTGTATGTGTGTGTATGTGTATGTGTGTGTGTATATATGTGTCGGTACTCCCCCTCCCGATCATCACCCCTCCCACTCCTCGTTCTAAAAATCACCCCTCCCCCTCCCCCTCCCCTTTGCATACATTTGACTCTCCGTCGAACCAGCCATTTCCAAATTTGTTACAGAACATTTTACCCGAAAATTGAGTTTGTGAGTGCTAGGGCGCTCAGTGAGAGAGAGAGAGTGAGAGTGAGAGAGAGAGAGAGTTAGAGTGAGAGAGAGTGAGAGAGAGAGAGAGAGAGAGAGAGAGAGAGAGATAGCAATAACTACGATAAGGTTGCTACTAATACTACTTTCTTGGCTTCAATCTTAAGGCTCCTTGGCTTCCTCCTTGAGGTTCCTTGGCTTCCTCCTTGAGGCTCCTTGGCTTCCTTCTTGAGGCTCCTTGGCTTTCTCCTTAAGGCTCCTTGGCTTCCTCCTTGAGGTTCCTTGGCTTCCTCCTTGAGGTTCCTTGGATTCCTCCTTGAGGTTCATTGGCTTCCTCCTTGAGGCTTCTTGGCTTCCTCCTTGAGGTTCCTTGGCTTCCTCCTTGAGGTTCATTGGCTTCCTCCTTGAGGCTCTTTGGCTTCCTCCTTGAGGTTCCTTGGATTCCTCCTTGAGGTTCCTTGGATTCCTCCTTGAGGTTCCTTGACTTCCTCCTTGAGGTTCCTTGGCTTCCTCCTTGAGGTTCATTGGCTTCCTCCTTGAGGCTTCTTGGCTTCCTCCTTGAGGTTCCATGGCTTCCTCCTTGAGACTCCTTGGCTTCCTCCTTGAGGCTCCTTGGCTTCCTCCTTGAGGTTCCTTGGATTCCTCCTTGAGGCTCCTTGGCTTCCTCCTTGAGGCTCCTTGGCTTCCTCCTTGAGGCTCCTTGGCTTCCTCCTTGAGGCTCCTTGGCTTCCTCCTTGAGGCTCCTTGGCTTCCTCCTTGAGGCTCCTTGGCTTCCTCCTTGAGGCTCCTTGGCTTCCTCCTTGAGGCTCCTTGGCTTCCTCCTTGAGGTTCCTTGGCTTCCTCCTTGAGGCTCTTTGGCTTCCTCCTTGAGGTTCCTTGGCTTCCTCTTTGAGGTTCTTTTGCTTCCTCCTTGAGGTTCCTTGGCTTCCTCCTTGAGGTTCCTTGGCTTCCTCCTTGAGACTCCTTGGCTTCCTCCTTGAGGCTCCTTGGCTTCCTCCTTGAGGTTCCTTGGCTTCCTCCTTGAGGTTCCTTGGCTTCCTCCTTGAGACTCCTTGGCTTCCTCCTTGAGGCTCCTTGGCTTCCTCCTTGAGGCTCCTTGGCTTCCTCCTTGAGGCTCCTTGGCTTCCTCCTTGAGGCTCTTGCTCTCCTTGAGGTTCCTTGGCTTCCTCCTTGAGGCTCCTTGGCTTCCTCCTTGAGGCTCCTTGGCTTCCTCCTTGAGGCTCCTTGGCTTCCTCCTTGAGGTTCCTTGGCTTCCTCCTTGAGGTTCCTTGGCTTCCTCCTTGAGGCTCCTTGGCTTCCTCCTTGAGGCTCCTTGGCTTCCTCCTTGAGACTCCTTGGCTTCCTCCTTGAGGTTCCTTGGCTTCCTCCTTGAGGCTCCTTGGCTTCCTCCTTGAGGCTCCTTGGCTTCCTCCTTGAGGCTCCTTGGCTTCCTCCTGGTCAGCGTTGGTAACAAATGATCACTTTTTTTGCTCATTGTTTGAGTAGAGGGGCGGCGCTCCCTCGTTTGTCATCCCTGGGTGGCAGACCTGACCCGCCCCCTGGCCTTGGGTGGTGAAGGTGGGCGGCTAGGGCGAGGCTAGGGTGAGGCTAGGCAGGGAGACTAGGTAGAGAGGCTAGGCAGCGAGGCTAGGCAGCTAGAGAGGTTAGGCAACCTAGAGAGGTTAGGCAACTAGAACGAGGCTACCCAGCGAAGTTAGGAGGCTAGAACGAGGCTATCCAGCGAGACTAGGCAACTAGAACGAGGCTACCCAGCGAGACTAGGCAACTAGAACGAGGCTACCCAGCTAGGCTAGATAGCTAAAGGAAGGCTAGGAGGCTAGAACGAGGCTATCCAGCGAGACTAGGCAACTAGAACGAGGCTACCCAGCTAGGCTAGATAGCTAAAGGAAGGCTAGGAGGCTAGAACGAGGCTACCCAGCCAGGCTAGATAGCTAAAGGAAGGCTAGGAGGCTAGAACGAGGCTACCCAGCCAGGCTAAATAGCTAAAGGAAGGCTAGGAGGCTAGAACGAGGCTACCCAGCCAGGCTAGATAGCTAAAGGAAGGCTAGGAGGCTAGAACGAAGCTACCCAGCCAGGCTAGGCATCGAGGCTAGGACATAATAGCCCCTCAAACACATTCTTTTCATCCTCTGGAATTAGTTCTTTCTTCCCCTCCCTCCCCCATCCTCCCCATCGTCCTCTATCCTTCCCTTCGGTCCTCTATTATTACTCTGACCAAATTCAATTGGGTCCTGGACCGCCTGCCAATCGCAATCTCCTTCTCCTAATCGGATCCAAGCGTCCCCCTGGGCGCGATCTAATAAGGACAAGACCCTTCTCCCCGGACCCCAAAGGAGATCCAACCCTTTTATGAGGAAATGTGCGTCTCAGTCATCTATACTTGGAGAGATATGTTGACAGATTTGGCCAGCCTCGGCTGGTGCTCCTCCCTCCTCCTCCTCCTCTTCGGCTCCTCCTCGGCTCCTCCCCGCTTCCTCCCAGCCTCCTTCCCCCCTCTAACCTCAATGTTGTGGTCATTATGGTGTGGTTATGGCCTCTTTAGATGGGTGTAGGGGTGGGGGGTGGGGGATCATCGCTACTGTATGGGGATGAGGGAGAGAGGGGAGGTGGATATATGGGGACAGAGGGGAGATAGGGGAAAATATGGGGATAGGGAGAAAGAGGGGACGAGAGATAAGCAGATAGGGAGATGAAGTGAGGCCGTTTAAGGGAGCAGTTCACTTGAGAGGTCCTCTTAAAGTCACTTAGAGAGTATCTGCTGTAATCCAGAGTGTCCTAGACTCTCTGGACTTTCTGGCGTCCACTCAGCTGGTCACACCAGCTGTTTATATTCAGCTGGTCACACCAACTGTTTACACTCAGCTGGTCACACCAGCTGTTTACACTCAGCTGGTCACACCAGCTGTTTACACTGTCTTCCAAAAGCAGAGCTGTTTTTGTTATGTCTGTGTCACAGCTGTTTGTGTGGAGTCCACACACACACACGCGCGCGCGCGCTTGGGCATGCTGCCTGAGAAAGAAGACCAGAGACGGAATACAGCTCAAGAAGCTACACAATATTACTCAAGGAGAAAGATCTTGGAGTGAACATCACACCCAACATGTCACCAGAGGTTATCTGGAAGTTACCTGGAGTTGCTTCCGGGGGTCACCTCCTCTGCGGCCCGGTCCCAGACCAGGACTTCTGGTTACTAGCTTGATCGATTAGGCTGTTAGTGTCTGCCTCCCGCAGATCAACGTGTGCACCACAACCCGTCTGATCAGGAGCTGTTCTGAGGGACCTGCCGAAGATTGCCCTATGCATGAAGAGAGGGCGTTGAGGAGTCGTGGTCCCTTTACACTTATTGAGTTCACAATGCACTCATCTCCTGTTCTTCACTGAAGGTATATTGCACTGTCTGGCAAGGCTCTTGTGTTTGTATGTAGTGATCTCAGTGTGCAGGTTTGATACCAATCCCTCTAGTAACATCCAGGTGTAGATTATGTTGTATCTTTCTCGCCTACTTTCTAAGGAGTACAGTTCTAGGGACTTCAAGGAATGATAGTCTTATGGTTTATGTGTCATGCCTATGTCAGACACGATAGACAGGTATAATGTTTGTCAGGACACAGGACAAGTGTTTCCTGACCCGGGTCTCAGTCATATGATGACCCACAGCTGGAGCTTTTGGTCATCTGACCGAGGCCTTACCCTGGCTTACCCCTCTACCTCTTTTAAAAAATCATGGTTAACCTTTAGGAATATTATCATGTCAGACATGAGAAAGAGGTGAGAAGAATACCGTGCCTTGAGGAACACCACTTGACACTCTCTCAGCCCCTAAGTTCACTCTTGTACACACTAAACTTTACCTTCTATCACTTAAGAAGTTACAGTAAGTTGATGCAGATACAGGTACACATAAATACAGTTACATATATTATCATACATAGCAGCATATGTGTAGATTACCCTCCAGCATAACACCAAAAACTCAGATAAAGTGACCTATTTTGAACAGATTTGATGACCAATTACCCCAGTTCACACTTGTCAAAGGTGCTGGGATAGTATAATGACAGTTGTGGCTCACCTTTGTGACCGTAGACAGTCATTTTGGCCACCTGTCAAATCCATACTGTCAAGAACTCTCTCATTCCTTGACTGCTAGAATGATTCCTACGTGAATTTCCTTCTTACCTTATCACTTCACAGTGAATTCTGCAATTGCATCAGGTTTCAAATGGCCTCTTGAAGTGTGGAAGAGACTGGTTGTTGGTCAAAGGTGTCTTCACGGGGTTTCCAAACATTGCACATGACCTTAAAGGTGGTGTTCAGTCCAACCCAATTAACATTTTGTCCACATTATTTACATATTGAAAAGCTATCAAATTTTCTTGGCTTTTCCCACTCACCACCACAACTCCTCCCACTCACCACCACAACTCCTCCCACTCACCACCACAACCCCTCCCACTCACCACCACAACTCCTCCCACTCACCACCACAACTCATCCCACTCACCACCACAACCCCTCCCACTCACCACCACAACTCCTCCCACTCACCACCACAACTCCTACCACTCACCACCACAACCCCTCCCACTCACCACCACAACTCCTCCCACTCACCACTACAACCCCTCCCACTCACCACCACAACTCCTCCCACTCACCACCACAACCCTCCACTCACCACCACAACCCCTCCCACTCACCACCACAACTCCTCCACTCACCACCACAACTCATCCACTCACCACCACAACCCCTCCCACTCACCACCACAACTCCTCCCTCACCACCACAACTCCTCCACTCACCACCACAACCCTCCACTCACCACCACAACTCCTCCACTCACCACTACAACCCATCCACTCACCACCACAACTCCTCCCACTCACCACCACAACCCCTCCCACTCACCACCACAACCATTTCCACTCATCACCACAACCCCTCCCACTCACCACCACAACGCTTCCCACTCACCAACACAACCCTTCCCATTCATCAACACAACCCCTCCCACTCACCACCACAACCCTTCCCACTCGCCACCACAAGCCCTCCCACTCGCCACCACAACGCTTCCCACTCACCATAACCCTTCCCACTTACCACCATAACCCCTTCCACTCACTATCACAATCCCTCCCTCATTATTCCCACTCGCCAACACAGCTCCCACTCACTATCACAATCCCGCCTTCACTATTCCCACTCACCAACACAACTCCTCCCACTCACCCCCACAACCCCTCCCACTCACTATCACAATCCCTCCCTTACTATTCCCACTCACAAACAACTCTCACCACCACTACCCCTCCCACTCACTATCACAATCCCTCAATCACTATTCCCACTCACCAACAACTCCCACTCACCACCACTACCCCTCCCACTCACTATCACAATCCCTCCCTCACTATTCCCACTCACCGACAATTCCCACTCACCACCACTCCCCCTCCCACTCACTATCACAATCCCTCCCTCTCACTACCCCTCCTACACTCCTCTCCCCCTCCCCATTTATAATGCCTCTTATCCCCTCTCCACGTTCTCTCGTTGAGTGGGATGAGTGGGCTGGAAGACGCGGTCATTACGGCGTATTACTGCAATGGTCATTATCCTGTGAACTGCCCCGGATAATCCAAATCATCCAATCCTCTGTGGACTGACCACAACTCTGTCCTCAACCCTGTGTTTCTGTCTTCATTCTCAACATTATTCCTCATATATTTAAACGCAATGTACGTTAAAGTATATTATTATGCATTGGGTAATTTGTATTTATAATGATGGATATTAATATCTGTTTAAATTATGTAAATTGTTGAGGATAGGGAGGTGAAACGAGTTGTTTTGTGTGTCGAAGTCCAAGCCGCGAGCGCGGAAAGAGACACGTTCATCACGGTCAGTTAGTCAAAGAGTCAGAATGGTTACTCGTCTCTTTACAGAATTTTTTGGTCACCAAAAAGATTTTTTTTCGTATTTATACACAAACAAAAAATCCCTTATGAGCAAGAAAATACGTACTCTGCTATTTCGTACCGATTCTCTCTGAAATGACTTTGTACTTAAATAAAAATGATAGCGCAAGAAATGGGTGAGCAGTAGTGGATCACATACGAGGGGTAAACTATTGAATTTTGTGGTGACTGTTGTAATGACCAATAGATTGTCATGTTGTGGGCCGGGGAAGGGAGATAAATGGAGGTAGAAGAGAGGGGGAGGAGAAGAAGAGGGAGAGAGAAGGCCACAGATGTTTCCTACATTTGCTGCACTGCAGTTACGATCAACACTAAACTGATTTAGTGGCTATAAGAACAGTTTTGTGTTCGCTGTTAGTGGTATTACGTATTATTATTATTATTATTATTATTATTATTATTATTATTATTATTATTATTATTATTAATATTATTATTAATTATTATTATGTATTATTATTATTATTATTTATTAATATTATTATTATTAGTAGTAGTAGTAGTATTTATTTTATTAACACATCGTCAGCTTCCCACCAAGGTACGGTGGCCAGAAAAAAAAAACTTTCACCATCATTCACTCCATCACTGTCTTGCCAGAGTCGTACTTACACTACAGTTATAAAACTGCAACATTAACACCCCTCCTTCAGAGTGCAGACACTGTACTTCCCACCTCCAGGACTCAAGTCCGGCCTGCCGGTTTCCCTGAATACCTTCCTAAATGTTTCTTTGCTTACACTCCAACAGCACTTCAAGTCCTAAAAACCATTTGTCTCCATTCGCTCCTAACACGCTCATGCACACTTGCTGGAAGTCCAAGCCCCTCGCACACAAAACCTCCTTTACCCCCTCCCTCCAACCTTTCCTAGGCCGACCCCTACCCCACCTTCCCTCCACTACAGATTTATGCACTCTTGAAGTCATTCTATTTCGTTCCATCCTCTCTACATGTCCAAACCATCTCAACAACCCCTTCTCAGTTCTCTAGATAATAGTTTTAGTAATCCCACACCTACTCCTAATTTCCAAACTATGAATACTCTGCATTATATTCACACCACACATTGCTCTCAGACACGACATCTCCACTGCCTCCAGCCTTCTCCTTGTTGCAACATTCACAACCCAGACAGCGGACAATGCAACATCCCCCCAATGAAAAACAGGGGCGCCACTAGCACGTTGAGAGACAACACAGTAAGTGTCAGGGGCCCAAGACTGTTCAACTGCCTCCCAGCATACATAAGGGGGATTACCAATAGACCCCTGGCTGTCTTCAAGCAGGCACTGGGGAGGCACCTAAAGTCGGTACCTGACCAACCGGGCTGTGGTTCGTACGTTGGACTGCGTGCGGCCAGCAGTAACAGCCTGGTTGATCAGGCTCTGATCCGCCATGGGGCCTGGTTACAGACCGGGTCGCGGGGGCGTTGACCCCCGGAACTCTCTCCAGGTAAACTCCCATACAAGAGTGTTGGTATAACTATACTCTCATACATTCCCCTCTATACTTCCATGGACAAAGTTCTTTGTCTCCACAGACTCCGAAGTGCTCCACTCACCCTTTTTCCCTTCATCAATTCTATGATTCATCTCATCCTTCATAGACCCATCTGCTGACATGTCCACTCCCAAATATCTGAATACATTCACCTCCTCCATACTCTCTCCCTCCAATCTTATATCCAATCTTTCGTTACCCATTTTTTTTGTTATCCTCATCACCTTACTCTTTCCTATATTCAATTTCAATTTTCTTCTTTTACACACCCTACCAAACTCACCCACCAACCTCTGCAACTTCTCTTCAGAATCCCCCGAAAGCACAGTGTCATCAGCAAAGAGCAACTGTGACAACTCCCACTTTGTTAGATTCTTTATCTTTTAACCCCACACCTCTTGCCAACACCCTCGCATTCACTTCTCTTACAACTCCATCTATAAATATGCTGAACAACCACGGTAACATCACACATACATCCTTGTCTAAGGCCTACTTTTACTGGGAAATAATCTCCCTCTCTCCTACATACTCTAACCTGAACCTCACTATCCTCGTAAAGACTCTTCACTGCTTTCAGTAACCTACCTTCTATTCCATACACCTGCAACATCTGCCACATTGCCCCCCTATCCACTCTATCATGCGTCTTTTCCAAATACATAAATGCCACAAAAACCTCTTTACCCTTATCTAAATATTGTTCACCTATATGTTTCACTGTAAACACTTGGTCTACACACACCCTACTCTTCCTAAAGCCCCCTTGTTCATCTGCTATCCTGCTTTCTGTCTTACTCTTAATTCTTTTAATAATAAGTCTACCATACACTTTACCAGATATACTCAACAGACTTATTCCCCTATAATTTTTACACTCTCTTTTGTCCCCTTTGCCTTTATACAAAGGAACTATGAATGCTCTCTGCCAATCCCTAGGTATCTTACCCTCTTCCATACATTTATTAAATAAAAACACTAACCACTCTAAAATTATATCCCCACCTGCTTTTAACATTTCTATCTTTATCCCATCAATCCCAGCTTCCTTACCCCCTTTCATTCTACCCACTGCCTCACGAACTTCCCCTACACTCACAACTGGCTCTTCCACACTCCTACAAGATGTTATTCCTCCTTGCCCTACACACGAAATCACAGCTTCCCTGTCTTCATCAACATTTAACAAATCCTCAAAATATTCCCTCCATGTTCCCGATACCTCTAACTCTCCATTTAATAACTCTCCTCTCCTATTTTTAACTATCAAATACATTCGTTCCCTATTATTATTATTATTATTATTATTATTATTATTAGTAGTAGTAGTAGTAGTATTACTATTATTTATAATTTCTATTATTATTTAATTATTATTATTATTATTATTGTTATTATTATTATTATTATTATTATTATTATTATTTAATTATTATTATTATTATGCAAGGATTCCGTGTGTCTGCTTGAGAATTACTTGGGTGATCGGCTTGAAACCTTCATGGCTGGAGTACCTTTATTAAGAGGAAAGTCCAGACTGGTCTCTGTACATGACAATTTGAGAAATTCTGAAAATTGTTATTATTATTATTATTATTATTATTATTATTATTATTATTATTATTATTATTATTATTATTATTATTATTATTATTGTGTGTGTGTGAGTGTCGGGGATGCTACGAGGCTGGGGATGCTGCTGACACTCTAGACGATGTTTCGGTCGATGAGCGACCGAAACATCTCTTGTTTTCAAAGATTTATTATTTTCACAATGGTATTTGATATTATTGTGTGAGTGTGTGTGTGTGTATGTGTACTCACCTATATGTGGTTGCTGGCGTCGAGTCATAGCTCCTGGCTCCGCCTCTTCACTGGTTTCTACTAGGTCTAGTCTCTCCATTACGAGATCCGACCGTCGGTCGGAACGGAACTCAGACGTACGTCTGGGAAGATCTGCACTGGAATGCGTCTTCTATGTACATCTTATATAGCCATGAACACCGACATGTCTGATTATTATTCTCCTCAGTGGTTCCATATGATGACCCATAGCTGGAGCTTTTGGTAATCTGACTGAGGCCTTCCGCTGGCTTACCCTTTCACCCCTTTCAAAATTATGGTCATAGTTATAACCATTTCTTAGTGAGAATATAGGCCAAATTAAAAGTTACTTCCGGTGTAGGCTTTATTGATTGTTCGATAAGGTAGTGTCCATCATGGCCAGATTCTATAGGCCTATTGAGATAAACTTGTGTTCCTAATATTGTACTTTTTTCATAGATTTTTAGGCTATGTCACATATTTTCTGTCCTCCAATATTCCTTTTTGTAGCTAAATACAATCTCCCCCCCCCCCCCGCCTCCAATCAAAAAAAAATCCAAAATGGTTAGAGTCAAAAAAGTCATAATAACGTGAATGTGATCACCTTACAGAAAGAATGGGGTTGAAACCCATGGTGTTACAGTTATAAGACTAGCTTGCCATGGGTTCCAACCCCACATCCATGTGTCGAGGACCGGATAGCGTAATCCACATTCTTCTAAGACCCAAAAACTTTATTCCCGTCCGGGTCTAATATTATGTTTTTCCTCCTCTCGTCACTGTGAGGTAAATATATGTTTCTGTTTCCTCTTGAGTTATTTCAGTGTTGTGGTTGAGCTGCGTCTCATGGGACTCAGATCCTATCAATTCTAACTAACTTCCTCGAACATGAAGCTGTGTATTTAACGCCTCACACATTTTCTCTTCCACTTCCCTGATTTTATCCTCCATCGTTACTTTGTGCTACATTCCTTCTTTATTTCACTTTCTAAACCTTATTTCTGAAGTATTTCTAACAGATTCTATACTCCTTTCTTATACAAGGTGTTTCAAATTAATTGACCCAATTTCAAAGCATTCTGCTTTGAAATTGGGTCCATTATATTGAAACACCTTGTAATATGTGTCTCAATATTTGTGTTGATATATTGTCTCCTGGGACATATTGAAGAACATGTGTGTTAATGAGGTGCGAAGAACACCTGTCAGTGCTCGGTAATAACTCCAGGTGTAAACACCGGAGATTGATTGATCTGTGTATTACGACCCTCTTCTGGGGTCCTCTTCAGCGGATACACGAGTGAGAGGAGATCAGGAAGGATGGAGGTGGTGACCTGCTACTGACGGTGTGTTTTGAATGTAA